>JAGFPH010016544.1:0-19152 GCA_018207615.1 Philaenus spumarius
TTCAGTATATTAGACAGTACTCTATTTTTTTTTCAAAATCTTATACAGTCAACTTTGTTTTTTCAGAATAGTTGACATAAGTTGCATCTTCCTGATTACCTACGAAATTTTCTCCTGATTCCCTGTGGTAAAAGATAAAAATGATAAAAAAATATGCAATTCAAATTTATATTTTTTAAGTAAAATAATTATGGAGGGCGTCTAGAGCTAAGGCAACTTGGTATGTGACGATGAAATTGCTAATGTAATATGTAAAATAAAATGAATTAAGGAAAATGAGTCATAAATAATTAGTTACAATAAAAGTAATACACCGTGAACTCAAAATAAAATCGAGTTTAACTCTCTTGACGAAAACTCAACGTGACATTTCCATGTCAACTATTCTCGCTCTTTCATCGGTTGAAGGAAACCCATGAATGTGCAATGGTCCCTACTTCTCTCGGGTTGTTTCATGGATGTTATTAAAGCTAGACTTTTAATGTGCAGTATTTGATTGTATTTGTCATTGTATTCATATTATATTGTATTTGTCATTGTATTCATATTAGATTGTATTTGTCATTGTATTCATATTAGATTGTATTTGTCATTGTATTCATATTAGATTGTATTTTTCGTTGTATTTATATTAGATTGTATTTGTCATTGTATTCATATTAGATTGTATTTGTCATTGTATTCATATTAGATTGTATTTGTCATTGTATTCATATTAAATTGTATTTATATTAGATTGTATTTGTCATTATATTCATATTAGATTGTATTTGTCATTATATTCATATTAGATTGTATTTGTCATTGTATTCATATTAGTTGTATTGAAATTATTCTAGTTTACCTACTATAACAAAATTGTTTTGTTTTAAATGAACTTTATAACCTTTCTTTGAATTCCGAATTACCCTGTAGTACTAAACAAATAAGTAAACAGTCTTGTACCGATTTTAGACTAAATTTTGATATTCTGCCTTTAAATGACTTGAGTGAGGGTATTTTACATCAAACAATCTCAACTCGTCTAAAAACACCTGATAATTTTTTACTTCTACATTCCTGTTTTCGTTAAAATAGAAGAACTACTGCTCTTGTATTTGTGACTGATGAATTGAAATTGTCATTGAAATCACAGAAAGTTCATTATTTGACTTTTCTAATGTATTAGATTTTAAATCATTTATTGTTGTTAGGGAAATAAAGAAATATAATACTTGCACCAGAATGTATTTATTATTTCTAGCCAGAAATCAATTAGAAGGTGGGTGTGTCTTACAACTCAGTTTAGCTTTGAAGGTCTAGTTGGTGTGTTGTCTACACTAGAGATCCCTATGGGTCAGTATTAGGTCCTTTGCTTTTCAGTATCTCTATAAGAGATATTAAATTTATAAATTATATATTTAATTATTGTAAATTTAATCTTTAGCCTGACTATTGTAAGATTTATTTGATTTCAAAAATGACATAAATGTGTATTACAACTTACGGACCTCGAATATTAAACGAAGTTCTCTGTTGGTGTGTGGGTGAGACAACATAATTTAAAGATTATCAGAACAAAAACCCAAATAATAAATTAACGATATTAGCTATTTTCAATAAAAAGAAAGAAGCTTAATGGAATATTATTCTATGATGACATTTAATAATATAAAACATGGAGTGACTATGTAACCAACATATTTAATAAGGTTTATTGCTGGTATGTACTATTTTTTTTAAATGCCATGAACACATTTTGGAACCCTGAGTTAGAGTTTAAAAAATAAAACATTCTCCATTTACTGCGACACCTTATTCAATGACTGGCCATATAATACTGGTTAAATAAAAACTGTAAACTCTTATTTTTTTATTCAAAATGTGATGACTACATTACTTTTAACTATCGAACAATTAAGCTTGTATTACGTTACTAAAATACGTAAATTATGCTATACTCTATCGTAAAGAAAGCCAGCATCCTGAAGAAATATTTTGTACATTCTTCCAATATAAGTATTACAGGCAGAAACATTCTACTGTACTCAATCACCGCTACACAAAACGTTATGTTTAAAAGAAATTTATTCCGACTGATACTTATTGTGGAATTCTATTTTGAACTATTGATTGATGGCCATCGAAAGTTACCAAAGTTTTAAAGTCATTCTTTAATGTATAGATAATATTGCTAGAGATTTCTTGCCTTGATATATTTTGATTGCATAGTGTGTGTGAAAGGATGTAAGAATGTATAGGAGTGTGTAAAATGTACTAATACTGTAAGTTCATATATTATCGAAAGTAAATTAATGCAGGATGTTTTAGTATGATATCTGAACAATAACTGAACATTCCAACTAATTGAAGGTTTTGTAATCTTGTTTTGTTTGCAAACAATCCAGTTTGTTTAATTTTTAGTTTGTATTATCTATATGTACAAGATTAACAATGACATAATGTAAGAACCGAACGTAGCATGTATGATACAGTTTCAAACAGCTATTCCGAAATGAGTTTAAATATTTACAAACTTACTTAGTTCTATTTATAATATTTATTACACTGCATTCTAGTCGGATTATTTATTATAAAATTAAAATGACGTAGTATATATTTTGAGAATAACTAAAAATGGACTAAAATAGATTTTAATGTAACACTATTTTATGCCAACAAAGTTACATTGGCTTATACTTAACGTACTCCAGTAATGTATTATTGTTAGCCAACTTTGATGTTTATTTCAGCAACCCTTCTATGAACTCGTTATAAAGTCCATTACAGTTTGAAAGTTAGATTAAATGTTTCTCAGAGATTTCTGGTGGGTTGATTCAACACAAAGTTTTGAAAAATACAAGAATTTTAAACCTGTATGTTTAAAACATTTAAAAGAGTGAATTTAATAATGCATAGTTGTACTTTACAAGTTTCTGACATTATATATATATAACTATTGCAAGTAAACATTCAACATTAGATGCCACATAGATTTATTAAAACAATTTTAAGTAAATGTATCTCCCGAGGAACATTACCGTACGTAAATGGGGATTTTACAGCCATTTTCCTTAAATAATACCTTAAATAACATAAATTCTTGATAATAAACATTAGTACAACGTCGTAATGCTCTGCCAACTGATCTACCTTGATCGCTCCAGATATTGGTCGATGTTATCTCATGTGTATGGTTTTACTGCAATTATTGAATTAAAATTATTATTTAAATATCCCTTGCTGAGGAAGTGTGTAAGCGGAAATGTTTTTAAAAAATATTAGTAAAACATATCAAATACATCTTATACGATACGACTTTGTAAAGCAAAATGAATGAAAGTCATTATTAAAGAACCTGCTGATATTTGACAAAGAAATAACCACCACAAATATTTTAAATACAGATCTGTCTCTTTTAAATTATGATCAGAACGGTACAGATAACAATAAATTAAAGGTAATTTATATAGATTTTAGCTTTTCCTGAATTAAGTAAAATACGAGTATAAACGTAAAACGTTTTAGAAGATCTATAAAAAATAAGTTCACTCTAGTTTATGGAATTATTTATTATTTTTACTAACCTTCAAACAGTCCGTTTTTGGCTCAGAATACATCTGACCGCGGTTTCGACACCACAAATGTCATTGTCAAAGAATTCTCACGTCGCAATACCTACATTACACACTTAAAAAACACATTTAAAAAACACACGTAAAACACTTTAAAAAATTCACCATTTCTGGGTCGTTATAACATAAATTGTATTAGGGTTATTAAAACAGGTCTAATGTCGGGCCGACCTTAACATGAACTGCCGATGCGATGTTGAATCACTGTTCAGTCAGCTGTTTTTGGTTTGCCTAACTTGTAGGCGTTTCTAACTTTATGATACTGTCGTATATGGCGTGTGATCCAAATTGCACTTGATCGTTAAGGAGGTTGTCTGGTTCCGTTTTTAATGTTTGGTATATAAAAAACTGCTCTAAAACGTCCATTTTTTGCCTTTCTTACATTTCTTTAGCACTTGTAGATCTTCCATTATGCCTTTTGTTTTGTGGTTGAAATCCACTAAGTGTTCGGCGTATGTTGACGTTTGATTGAATGTGCGTCTTGGTAAGTGCTCTTTGTATCGGTCCTTGAAAGAGCGGCCTGTCTGTCCGATGTAAAATTTGCTGCATTCGCCGCAGTTGAGTTTATATATACCACTGGTTTGGAAATCATTGTCACTATTTGTACTTGAACATTTGTTTGAGCCCTTTAAAATGGATTCTAGCCTATTGTTGTTTCTATAAGCGACACTATAGTTATATTTATCCAAGATATTGCGCATTTTATGTTGGAAGTTCGCGCTGTAATCTATGGTGACATATTTCTTTTCTTTTTTAACTCTTTCTCGTTCAGTGTTATTGTTAATTTTATTTCTATGTCTTTTCACCATTGTATCTATTATGCTGGGGTCATATCCATTTTTTGAAGCTATGTGTTTTATGGTGTTGAGTTCAGTTCTATAGTCTAAGGGTGTCAACGGTATTCTATGGAGTCTGTGTATTAGATAATGATATGAAGACATTTTATGGGAGTATGGATGGTTAGAGTCCTTGTGTATAGTCAGATCGGTTTGGGTTGGTTTTCTGTAAACGTTGAATTGGTGGGTGCCATTTACATTAGAGATGGACAGTTCCAGGTAGTTCAATGTATTGTTCACCTGAATTTCGAGGGTGAACTTCATATTATTGTGTAGGCTGTTTAAGTATTTATTGAATATCTCTATTTGTCTTATGTTGCCAGTGTAAAGAATGTTATGGAATTGTAAATTAATAAAAGAAAACATTATTTTGTATAAGGACTTAGAGTTCTTTTATAAATACAGAACGAATTCAACAATTTAAAAACATTTTGGGATATGAGATTCATTTTCTGACACTAAATACATTCGTATGTTTTAGTTTTAAATTATTCTACCGTTTTAATAAACATTCGTATGTACAATATTTAGGAATTTGTAGTGAAATTTGTTAAAAAATTACTACAAACTTGAAAATAAATACACAACCACCAAGGATTTTCATATTAATTATACATACAAAATTGTCTATAAAACGCTTATAAAGAGTTTTATTTAAAACAAATTATTTAAATCAAATAATTAGATTTAAAACAAATTAGATTTTTATCAAATTATTAAAAGTGTTGTTTCTTTATTTTATAATGTGTGATTCCTTATTTATACATGGAAATACATGGAAAATACTAGTAAAACACAGAAGTTTTTGATTTCCAGATATACTCCATTATTTCTTTGAAAGTGATTTACTTTAATTCTTATTTATTCAAATGAAACTAATAATTTATTCTCCTATAATTAGTTCAGATTATTAAGAAGAACTTTGTAATTGATTCAAAACGACAGATCTAAGCATTTTCAAAGAATCTCAAACACGCAAAAAAACTGTAATTTCTTTGTAATAAATATTAACAAAAAGTTGTAAACATAAATTAATACATTGAACATATTTACTTTAAACTTTTTGTTACTGGCCAAAGACAATTTGTGTTTTTAAGATGTGTCAGAGTCTTATACGCCTTAAGTTTACATTTAATTTGTAGATAATCAGTCATTCAGATGATTTGTTATTATTAGGTTATTCAAGTAATATCAGGTTTTCACCATATTTCAAAGAAAAAAATCTTTAGGGAAAATACAACTTACTATTAACTGTTATTAAAAATGTATTGTACATATATTTCTGAAAACAATGAACAAAATACTGAATTTTTACTAATGAAACATTGTAATAAAAACTACAAATAGCTTTAAACAACAGTATTGTACACCTTTAATAACTTGCACATTTGTTAAGCATATGCACTAACTCAAAAAACAAATGACTACAATTACGCCATCCAATAAATAAAATGTAACTGCTTTCAGACCTAAAATATACAACTTCAAATGTATATTTGGTATATTTTCATTTTCTGTAATGATCTATATACATTGTGCAGTTCTTAACAAAATGTTCTTGAACATAGAGAACAACATGTGTGTGTGTGTGTGTGTGTGTGTGAGTGTGTGTGTGCGTTGGTTCACTAATACTTGTCGGGTTACACTCCTGCTTATGAGCGTGCTGCCGGGCCTGTTAAAACTGTCGGGTCTTACACATGGACCGACAGTTAATAACTGCATTATACCACTTTGTTAGACTTAAAATGAAAATATAACTCAACATGAAGTGTGACCCGATAAAATCTGTTTCATGCAGTTGCACATTGGAAAATATTTATCGGGCCGTGATACATCACCGTATTGCAGCACCACCTGTAGCATATTTTGGAACTAAAGCCTTCGCGCCGAGTGTTGAGGCCTGACAATTTTCTTACAATTTAATTGGTTCGTTTCTAAGGGCGCACTTCTTGGTACAACGTTGCCACATCGAGCAGCTTCGATCATAATTTACTGCGTAATTATTTGAGTCAAGGTTAGTGATGTGTTGCTGTTGTCACGATTCATGTTACATTTATGGCTCAGGTCTACATTTAAAACCCCTAACCTAAAAGCTAGAAATACAACAATAATTTCTTCAAATTTTGAAATCAGCTGTTAGTGGAAATACTGGAGCTAACAGCTATATTATCTGTTATAAATTGGTTGCTATGGTAATAAATGTAAATACATGTGTTGATTTATCATTCTGGGACTAACCTAAGAATTTTTTCCGACTAAATTTACAAATATTGGAATAAAAAAAGGTTTTTATCGAAATGAATTATAGCCTATGCTACTCAGGGATAGTGTAGCTTTTTATTAGTAAAACTAATTTTTCAATCGGTTTAGTAGTGCCAGAGATTACCACCTACATACAAACAAACAAACAAACAAACAAACTTTACCTCTTTATAATATGAGTATAGATAAATATCACTATGGGCTCTGCCCCTGGACGCTTCACGTCCCAACCCCGACTCGGCCTTCGGCCTCAGATGGCTGCTTCGCTTCGCTCGCAATTGGAAAATTCGCTAAAGAATCTCGTTAATCTTTGGCTCGTTTGTACATCGGTTTGTAAAATTATGGAACCAGGCTTAAATATATTTACAGTAATTACAATATTTATTATAACCTCAAATACATGCTTTAGAAACGTGAGTGGCTTTCATTACGATTTTAGTCATAGTTCTACTATCTTCTGTGAACTAAAGTTTTGAAACCAGGCCTAAATATACAGTAGTAAAAATTATTGCAGGATTAATATAACCTCAATACTATGTTTCATAAATAAGCCAGGCCTATATCACAAAATTGAATGTTAGAATTTATCCATCTTTGCCAAGTTTACTTTTTTTTTGACAAAATAAATTGTTAAATCAGGCCCAATTTATTCTAATCTTAACGTGTTAAAACAGTATAAATTAGTTTGTTTTTTTAACAGTAATTTAAAAACTATCTAATGAACAGCTAATTTTGGATAGTACTCAATCCCATGGCTTGTTTATAAACAGCTGTTTTGATTGCTTTATTTACTATTTCGTTGTTATTTTGTAACCAAAATGGCAACCCATAAGACCCCATGTTAAAATTGTTCAAGGTTAAGTTGGTAACAGTGTTAGAAATTCTAATATTGTGAAACATAAAAACCATTTTTCAAATTACCACGCTTTTTAGAGTTTCTTTTATGGAAAAACATGTATTTATACACAATTTTTATTGTGTAGATTAGAAATAAGGAAACGTTTTTTACTGCTATGCAGCCAGTAAGAAAGGAATAACAGTCAGCAAGAAATGGTATTTCTGAATAGTACACTGTTTAATTTCGTTTGGTTAAAATGTCATTAATCATGTCTTTATGGACATTGTACAGAGGTAATGAACTTGAAAAACATTCTAAAAATATCTAAAGCCATTGTTTTTATGCAAGCTTTGCTCCATAGCCTCGTTCGAATAAGAGTAGGCCTAACAAAAAAACTGGTATTTATGATTTAAAATAGTACAATTATTACCAAATGAAACTAATACAGAATTGAATATTAGGTCAATGGTAACATTAAGGTGAATTGTTATGTTAATTGATTGACAAGGAGCAATAAAATCGACAAATAATTATAGTACTTTTCTTTTTACAACATTTAAAAACGAAGGAAATGTCAGTGATTGTACATAGACGGAAAAGAAAATGCTTGCTAAATACTTTTAGCTTTTAGGCTGTAAATTCTTGTTAAGAGGCTTAAACAAAGGTATTTTTGTTAATAGACGTGTTATAAATCCGCATATTTAAGTTATTATGAATCACAAAATATTAAATAATTTAATAATAACCTATATGACATGTAAATGAGTGGTAAATAATAATTACAGTGCTAAAAATTACAAAAGTGCTAAGAAATTATTCTGGTGTAATGGATAGAACGTCTGCTTCTCGACCTAGTGTTTCTTAGTTCGATCCTGCAAGGTGGTAGTGTTTTTTCCTTGTTTTTAGACGATTTTCAAAATAAAATTTATGTTTTGGTGCAAACAATTTAATATTACGTTTACAAAAAGTAGCATAGAGGAAAAATAAACATTTATGGCACACAACTTAATAAAGTTTTATACAATTTTGGTAAATAAAGTAGACAAGTTAATGCTCATGAGCCCATCGTTTATGCAATAGAAATTTTATTAAAATCAAATAAATGTTCTTTATTCACGTTGTAAACTATAAGTTAGAAATTAAATCGAGTTGGGGTAACATTATTTTCTTTTAAAGTGAAACAAACACAAAATACGTTTTCGTAAATCGGAACTAGATTATTTGTTTTAACCGAACAATTGCAATAGGTACCAAAAGCTACAAATCACGGCAAAACAGAAAATCGATTGCTTTTATGCAAGCTTTGGAATAAGAGTAGGCCTAACAAAAAACTGGTATTTATGAATTAAAATCGTACAATTACCACATTCAACTTATACAGGATTGTATATTAGCTCAATGGAAACATTTTGGTGAAATTTTATGTTAATTGATTGACGAGAAGCAATAAAATCGACAATAATTACTTTTCTTTTAACAACATTTCAAAACGAAGGCAATGTCAATGATTGTTCCTAGACCGAAGAGAAAATGCTTGCTAAATACTTTTAGAGACTTAAAACAAACTTATTCTTGTTAATAGAAGTGTTATAAATCCGCATATTTAAGTGATTATGCATTAAAATACTTAAATATCCTATTAAAAATTGAAAATTAAATATTTTAATATTATACGATTTGTAAATGAGTGAACAAATTATAGAACTCATAATTGCTAACACTAGTAATATATATAGATCATTGTGGTGTAATGGATAGAACGTCTGGCTGTAGACCAAATCTTTCTTGGTTCGATCCTTGTGTCATGGTATTTTTTTTCTTGTTTTTCAAATAATTTTTACGTTTTGGTGAAAACGATTTATTACGTTTACAAAAAGTAGCATGGAGGTAAGGTAGACATTTATGGCCATTATACCTTCAAATTTAATAGAGTTTTATACAATTTAGGTAAATAAAGTAGACGAAAGCTTTTGAGCACATCGTTTTTGGAATATTACAAATTTTACAAAAAAAAAAAAACCTTTAATAGGCCTACACCAACCACTACAAAGCATGGCAAACAAAAAATACTGTTTCTAATGCAAGCTTTGGAATAAGAGTAGGCGTACGCCTAACAAAAAAAAAAAAAAAAAAAACTGGTATTTATGAATTAAAATCGTAAAAATTACCACATTCAACTTATACAGGATTGTATATTAGCTCAATGGGAACATTTTGGTGAAATTTTATGTTAACTGATTGACGAGAAGCAATAAAATCGACAATAATTACTTTTCTTTTTACAACATTTCAAAAGGAAGGAAAAGTCATTGATTGTACCGAAGAGAAAATGCTTGCTAAATACTTTTAGACTTTAAACAAACATATTCTTGTTAATAGAAGTGTTATAAATCCGCATATTTAAGTAATTATGTAATAGAATACTTAAATATGATTATGTATAAAATTGAAAATTAAATATTTTAATATTATACGATTTGTAAATGAGTGAACAAATTATAGAGCTTAAAATTGCTACCACTACTAGTAGATCATTGTGGTCTAGTGGACGGAATGTCTGACTGTCAACCAAATCTTTCTTGGTTCGATCCTGCAGCGTGTCGTAGAATTTTTTCTTGTTTTTCGACTACAGTATTTTCAAAATAATATTTACGTTGTGGTGAAAACAATTTAATATTACGTTTACAAACAGTAGCATGGCGGTAAGATACACATTTAAGGCACATAACTTTAAATTCAATAGAGTTTTTACAATTTAGGTAAATAAAGTAGATAAATGCTTTGAGCACATCGTTTTTACAATTTAATTACGTTTACTAAAAGTAGCATGGAGGTAAGATACACATTTAAGGCAAATAACTTTAAATTCAATAGAGTTTTATACAATTTAGGTAAATAAAGTAGACAAATGCTTTGAGCACATCGTTTTTGCAATATTACAAATTTTACTAAAAAAATAAACGTTAATACCACTTTATTCAGAGTTGTAAACTATAAGTTAGAAATAAAAACGAGTTCAAATATAACGTAGCCTAATTTCTTTTAAACACATCATAGCCTAACCAAAACTACGTTTACTGAACTATTCCAATTTGCAATACCAAAAAACTACAAAGCACGTTTTTTACTAAACAGGAATGAACTTATCGTATTTTTTCCATAGGAATCTTTAATTTAAAAAAATAATAGATACTACTGTATTTAAATAGTAGAGGAAATATTTACAACGAATATAGAAAAGCAATTAAAATATTTCGCTTGTTGCAAAAAAAAAAACTTTACTAAAATCGAGCCTACTAAACTTAAAAATTAGAATAATTCTAAATCTAGAAATTTAATGAACTAAAATTTTCTTTCAATAGAGATTTGAAACTTACATCAACTTAACAACAGGACAATAATATTTATTTGTTTAAGTAGAATATAATAACATTTATAATGATTTCAAATGTGCAAGTAATCAAATTATAGTTGAAATCAATATATTGTATTGGTAATTCAAAGGACAGGCCTAGTTATTTATCGGCAAGTGAAAAGCAAACCGACCAAGGGACTGGAGTAATAGGAATACAGTAGTATCAGGATTGAAAGTACGATCTGGCATCGTCGCCCTCAATCAAGGCCAATGCGCGCGCAGCTTATAGGGTGTGTTTGTTGTACTTCCGTAGTAAAGATGATTGGTGGGACAAGATGACACACTTCCGACTCTTCAATATTTGAGGGGAAGACCCGATAAACAAAAATATTCATTTAAAAAAAATTGGCGGTGTGTAAATGGATTTTGATAAATTATTTATAGAAAGCTATCATAAAACCATAAGAAATAACTATCAACCCGAAAACCCGACAATTGTGTTTTATGCCGGTTACCCGACAATTATATGTGGGCGGGTATAGGTGTGTGTGTGTGTGTGAGTGTGTGTGTGTGTGTGTGTGTGTGTGGCAGTAGGCCACTATAATCAAACACAAAAGCAGAACTTTAACAAGAGTAAAGAATAAAATTTATTGCATGAAACTATTTTCATTTTTACAAACAAACAAAAATAAGTAAGTGAACAATGTTGCAAAAGCAACCCCAATATGTTAAATCCCTCATTCCTGGTTGCAATTCGTAAAAAAAATTTTAAAATGTGGCCGTCACGGGACATCCGGCAGATGTGAAACATGGAAATTAATATTTATTGAAATAATTTATAAGTAAAGAAACCCAATAAATAAAAATGTAGAGTATTTAAAACAAATGGAGTTTCGTTAATAAAATAAATATATTTTTCCTATCATTATAATGTATATCTATATTATTTAAAAGCCAATAACCACTCACTCACTGACTCATCACGAAATCTCAAAAACTACTGAACGGATTGGAACGAAATTTGGTATGTAGCTTCCTCTAGGGCCATAGGTGCTCAGTAAGAAAGGGTTTCAAAAAATTCGAAATTTTAGGGGTGTTTGGGGGGGGACAAAGTTGCTAAATCACGATTTATCCAAAACTACTAAACGGATTAGAACGACATGTGGTATGTAGATTCCTCTAGAGCCATAGGTACTAACCAAGAAAGGTTTTCAAACAATTTGACATTTTAGGGGGGTTTGGTGGGGGTCAAATTTACTAAACCACGATATCTCTGAAACTACTAAACGGATTGTAATAAAATTTGGTATGTAGCTTCTTCTAGGGACATAGATCCCTAAAACTCTCAGTCTCCGTCGACAGAACCGTGTTTGTCATCTGATACTGTTGAGTCAGATCATTGTTCCATTGTTCAAACCACCCAGAAACGTGGGAAAAAACGGCGAATACGTTTTACTAATACTAATCTATCTAAAGCACATAGGGAGGCTGTCAAAAGATACGATAAAAAAATCCTGCCGTGAATCGTGAGGCTTCCAAAAAGTACAATCAACAAAATCCCTAGGTCAAAATGGCTGCCGTTCAAAAATACAGTTCTAAAAGATGTCAGATGAAGGTGCTTCCAGGGTCTGGAAAATCAATGTCAGGGTTTCAATACAACCGCAACACCGATTATAACAAAGACAAAACAGTTGACCTACATGACGACATGTAAATGGTGTACAGCTATGAATGACATGGGTTAGACATGTACAGTGGTATAAATGACATGGTTTATAACCTACGATTCATATCCTTATTACACACAAAATTGCCATAATTTTTCGCATTTATTTCACCAAAATAATTATGCAATAGCGAAGCATTGCCGGGTCAGCTAGTCTTTATATATATATATAAAAAAAAATCCAAATCAAACTGACAGACTCACTCATCACGACATATCAAAAACCACAGATTGGAATGAAATTTTGTAAGTATCTTCCTTTAGGGCCGCAGGTGCTTGCTAAGAAAGGTTTACAAATAATATGAAATTTTATGGAGTTTGGGGGGGTCGAAGTTACTAAAAATCCCCATAAGAAATACATAGTATAATATATTTATACTAATAATATTTATTTAGTATAATATAATATACATTTCACTTTCATTTGTCCATCCGTGCAAAGCCGGATCGGGCCATCTCGTATAATATAAATAAGTATTTTGAACATAGAATTTGTATAACACTGTTAATAAATAAGATTAATTCATGTATCTTATTTGATTTTTAAAATAGTAACTGTTGAAGGTATTTAGACGAGAGTTTTAAATGGGGAAGAAAACGTGATTGTTATGGCTTTTCAATGCAAGAATGATCATGTATGTAGGCCTATATGGGTAAGTGTGTTTGCTGGGTACAGCTTTGTCGTTTCGGGACGAAATTTTATAACCTCTTGCCTTTCAGTAACTTGGTTTAAGTGTGGAGAGGGGGGAGAGAGAATGGGGTGAAATAAATATATTCTTCATTAGCTCTTCATAAAACAGGTGATCTACAATTTATCAAATTAGTGAGTTAAAAGAAAGAAGTACTTGCATTTCTACTACTTTCGTGAACTAGTGAAAAGAGTGCAATACAATAAATTCTGCTAATTTTCAATAAGCCAAAAGCTGAAATTATGAGCTTTGGTTTTATAATTGTTAAAACAGAAAATTAAACAAGTCATATTTCGTTTAAGTGTACTTAAGCAGTTTAAATAGGGTTAGAATATTTTTACATAATAACTTTATTTTCTTACAGTTTCCCAAGAATATAGAAATTTTAAATGATACCCATTTTTTTCTTATACAGGAAAGTAAAGCAATTTGATTTCGTCACTTGCTTCTAAGCAATAAAAACATGAAATCATATCTACAAAAACAAAATTTCTTATAACTTCTCTTTCATTTGAAGAACTGAACTTCCTTACATTATGTTCTTAGATTATACATAGGAAAGTAAAGCAATAGTGTCTTGATTACTTGATTTAAGTTACGAAAACGGAGAGCTACCCATAAAACAAGAAATATGAATTTATATCATTTTGTTGGAGCTAACCAGCTTATTGCGTGTATTAATTTTAAAAGCCATACATAGGAAGTCAAAAAATCAGTTTTTGTTGAATTGGGTTTAAGATCTAAAAATGGGGTGCTAAACACAGAAATTAATAAATAAGATTGCTAATACTGTAACTTCCAATATAGCTAGACATGTAGAGTTAACACATCGTTAAGTGCAATATTTTTTAGTCCTTAGCGAGTTACAGTTTAAAATGTATCGAAGCCTAAATAGGGAAACATCGAAGGATTTAGATGAAACTCTTTATGTTTTTTTACTCGAAGTACTAGCGTAGCGTGTCGTACTGCGTGAAAGATTACGGGACGATATTAATTTAATTCACCTGTTATCTGCAAACGAAGCCACTGTAATATGCTGGTTAAATATAATATAGTAAATATATAAATTATAACAAACAGTGATAAATGAAAATTCACCATAAATTTAATTTATACTTCGTTTACAAATCAGTATATCACAGTATAAGAACTTATTAAATGCTAACAAATTATACATATTTATTATTTATGACTGGTTCATAATTCCTTGTGCACCATTACTTTAACATACTTTAAATAAAATTTTCTTTAGAAAGTTTGGACATAGGATGTAATTAGCAAACAATTTGTTAGGAATTGTACCTTATTTCTCACCATTAGGTTAGAGTTTCTTCAGTATAAAATAATGAAAATTTCTACTTTTATATATATTTACCTTTACGATCTGCCTAACAATACTGGTTTTTCGTCGTCTTTAAATGACGGCCGTTTCGACTATTTTATTCAGTCATTTTCAAATTTCCGCTATTCGCACACTGGGAAATTTGTTACAAATACAAACATTTAAAACACTTATACACACATGACACTTAATGTACATTACAAACATAAAAAGATTAAAAACACATTTAAACCGCAGCATAAGATAGATATTCGGCACATGTTACCGTGTTCAGTTCAAACTCGCATTGTTGGATGTTAGTGTCTTACGTTACCGTATTCGGATAGCGCTGTTGGTCGGTCGAATTAAACTGGGCATTGTTGTCCAGCTCCTGTAGAATATCAAAAAGTGTGTGTGACTGGAATTGAGACTTGGCATTTAATAAAATATCAGGGTTTGTTTTTTGTTGTTTATAGATCTCGTTTGTAGATCTGGCGTTCATTACGGGTCCCTTTCTGCATTTCTGTATTATTTCCAAATTTGATTTTATGTCTGTATATCCATGGTTGGTGTCAATGAGATGTTCGGCAAATTTAGAATGTAATGATCTATTTGATGTGGATGATGAGAGGTGCTCTTTGAACCGTGTACGGAATGAACGTCCTGTTTGTCCTATGTACATTTGGGGTCAGTGATCGCATTTTATTTTATAAATGCCATTACCATCAAATTTATCAAAATGTTTAGTTTTAGGTGGTCTTAGCAGTTGTCCGATGTTATGGTAAGTACGATATGTGACGTGGTACGCTTGTTTGTGGAATACGTTCCGTATTGGGAATTCTAAAGTTCTGTTGTATTCCATTGTTACATACTTTATTTTTGAGGTATCAGGTGCGTTCAATCTTCGTTTAGTTTGTTTTTTTATTTGTTTTTTTATTTGTTTTTTAATGAGTGAATCTACTGTTTGGCTCTCGTAACCATTGGATGTGGCTATAAATTTAATGGTATTTAATTCCCGGTTATAGTCTTCAATGTCCATGGGTATATTGAGTGGTCTGTACACAAAGCTGTTGTAGGCGGCGAGTTTGTGGGCTATGGGGTGATTGGATGTGGCGTGGATAGTATGGTTGGTTTGGCTGGGCTTTCTGTAAATTTTGAATTTGTGTTTGTTATGCGATTTCATTATTGTGAGGTCTAAATAATTCAGGCTTTGGTTTGATTCAATTTCCTGGGTGAACTGTAGGTTGGGGTGTATATAATTTAAATAGTTCAACATTAAATTTATTTGTCTTGTAGTACCGTTAAATAAACATATAATGTCTTCGACATATCTGTAGTAAAAATGTATTCTGTCAAAGTTCCTGTTAACTGGTGCCATTATATGAGTGGTTTCAATACTGTTCAAAAATATTTCAACCATTATACCGGAAAGTGGAGAACCCATTGTTAGGCCTTGTTGCTGAATGTAGAATTTTTCGCTGAAGCAAAAATTGTTTTGGGTTAAACAAACGATGAGTAAATGTATTAGTTCGTCAATTGAATCGCTATTCAACTTGTTATTTGTGCGTAAGATTTGTTCAAGTATTGATATACTTTCACCTATGGGGATGTTTGCATACATATTGACGATGTCAAATGATATTAATGTGGAATTGCTTGATATGTTAATATCCTTTATTCTGTCTATAAGGTCCAAATTATTTTTAATATTATAGCTCTTGTTGAAAGTTACGTTTTTCCTTATTATTCTATCCAATGTCTTTGATATTCTATATGAAGATGCGTTCATAAAGTTCACCAGGGGTCTAATAGGGTGTCCCGTTGTGTGTATCTTAGGTAGTGCCTTGAGGTTTGGGATTGAAGTTTTAATCATTTTATTAGCTCAATTCCAGTCACACACACTTTTTGATATTCTACAGGAGCTGGACAACAATGCCCAGTTTAATTCGACCGACCAACAGCGCTATCCGAATACGGTAACGTAAGACACTAACATAAGACAATGCGAGTTTGAACTGAACACGGTAACATGTGCCGAATATCTTATGCTGCGGTTCAAATGTGTTTTTAATCTTTTTATGTTTGTAATGTACATTAAGTGTCATGTGTGTATAAGTGTTTTAAATGTTTTTATTTGTGACAAAGTTCCCAGTGTGCGAACAGCTGAAATTTGAAAATTACTGAATAAAATAGTCGAAACGGCCGTCATTTAAACACGACGAAAAACCAGGATTTTTCGACAGATCGTTAAGGTAAATATATATATATATTTATAAACAATCCAGTTAGGCTACCACAAATAAGTATGGATTCTACTTTTAGTATTGACATTAATAATCTTCTAACGAAAATCTCACCTTATCAGAACAAAAGTTCTAACGGCAATAAAATATGGGTTTTCTCCTCAAATAGTAAATTATCCATAAGAATTACCCAGATTTAAAACAAGGACCTTAAACTTTGTAGTTAGTTACGCTACCTTCTCGGTCACTAATGCTTTTTAGCAAACTAGAGGCTTTAAAACCTAAGCACCCCTTTTATATAAAATTAAATTATATTTTACATTTCTGCCTGTTAGGCCAACATACGTTGAAATACAAGAGATTGTATTGTTATTTAAAATAAGTTGTTACCATGTTTTCTATGGCATTATATCCAATATGTGTCACAATTGTATAAGTCTATGTTGCGTACATAAATAATTATGTTTTACATTAACTGGAATATACTGTTTAAATTACTTTGAAACTACTAAGAAATTTGTTAAACTTATAATATTTAATTTTTTGTAAACGTATTTTTCCTCTAATACTAAAATAATAATTACCATTTTCAATTTGTATTAAATAGTTAAATAAGTGCTACAAAATAATACTGGATATTATAGCTGCGTATTACTTTTACGACAAACAATATATATAACAATAGTAAACAGTTAGCAATGTGATAGAACATATATTATAGAACATCTATTAGTATTTATCATATCTGAAGTTCGTGAGAATCTTTTAGACTAGGTAATATTTCACTAGATCCCTTTAGAAGTATAAGAAATTAGTTTTTGATATACTCTCCGTATATGTATATATGATTTAACACACTTGTATTTTAGAGGAAAGTATTTGCTGCACGTGCTTTGATGGATTACTGCTTCTTAAGTTTATTTATTATCCAATAAATTTCAGGTATTTTATGAGGAAAATGCAAACCCTAATCCAACGTATGTAGCAGAAATATATTACGTCTTGTATACAACTTAAATGGTTAGATTTTAATAGTTACTGCGTTGGGTTATTGTAGCTCGTGGATCACTCAAGATGGCGAAATTGTCGTTGAAAGAAAGAAAAAAAGAAGTGAATTAGAATCTGCTCAACTTATATTTTTATCAGTTATAATATATTGTTTGTGCTGAGAAAAAAGCTATGATTAATTTTAAAAAATAGGTTTAAATAAGTATTAAGAAATCTTGTATTCGTTCTTTTGGTTTAATTATTTTACTCAAATTGAATGCTACAGTTTAATTGTGTCGAATAGCCAAAACTTATAATTAATGTTCTATTTAAAAAATATTACTAATTCATTATACACTTTGGAATTATTTGTCATTGATCGAAAGCAAAACTCAAACGGACATTTGTTGAAAATAAACTAAACAAATCTTGTTTTAGTCTTTAAATATTTAACTTTAACGAAGTAAATAAATATAATAACAAAACAAAAATTGTTAAAGCAAATCTGTTTAATACTTTTTTGTAAGAAAATATATTATATATATTTTATATTAAGATGATGATAATTTAGTGTATTCATCCTCTCTAAGTAAATTACCAAAATCACCACACGAGGATCTACGGGGAATTTCATCCAGTTTTCCGACAGTTAAGTTAAAACGGCAATTAAAAGATTGTTGCTCAAACAAGAGAATTTAGCCAACTTCTGACTTTATTTTGATTGTTGAACCATTTAAAACTAATGACAATGACAGAACAATAGAAGAATGTTTATATCTAATTTAATAAGATTTTAAAACGACATCTAATAATTATTAAATAAAAGAAGTATCTGCGCCAAGTAGATGCGCTCGGTGAAAGTCCACGACATAATTGTTGCTCTAAGTGCATTTGCTTTGTTTAATTACGTTACATAAATGTTCAAAGACAGAGAAAATTATTTAAATATTTGATTAATGAATATTATCATTCATTAAAAATGTATTATTATTTTTGTGTCTTTCTCAATATTTAAAAAGGAATATAATGTTCCACTTTATTATACTTTTATTTTCTCAAAAAAATTTTATTTTAATTTTTTTAATACATGAAATAATTTTAGTAGTAATAAAAATTATGATTTATAATAATACAATATATATATATTGTAAAAAAAAAACACATTTTTACATTTAAATAGTGAAGAATAATATATTTGTATATTTTGTATTTAAATAATATATAATGAGCATGTGTAATTGAAGTAAAATAAATAGTTATTTTGTATTTAAATTCTGAGTA
>JAGFPH010016545.1:0-15631 GCA_018207615.1 Philaenus spumarius
TTAGTATATACCAATAATGTTATATTTCAGTAAAAGAATTTTTTTTTAAAATGGAAATCTCTTTGCGATGCTTTCTCCAGGGAAACTAGAAATCAAAAAATGCCAAGCGGTAGCAGTGCAAAACGAAGGAGGAAACACTGTTACTTTGACCAGCTGTTGTTCTTAGTTGGCACTATCAACGACGGGAAGTAAGTTCATCGTCAAATATTGTGTAAATGTTTACAAAATCGTTAAATAAGAATTAGTAGTCAAATGAAAGTAATTATTTACAGAATACTAAATTTCCCTAAATTAATTAATTTTGTATTATTATTACTTTTTCAGATCTACCACTAGCCTTCAAGAGATGCCATCTAGCCCTCACAATGGCGACGAACAAGGAAATGTACTATCTGCACAAATGAAAAGCAAGCCAACCAAGAAAGGAAAATGCCAGCGTCAAAGAAACGGTATAAACACACACCATTTGAAGTGTCTTTGTTAAAGCATTTACAGGAATAGAAGGTACTGGATAAAAAGGAAGAAGCAGGCAAAAACCTTTTGCTCTCATTCCTGCCAATTTTCAAAAAACTTCCTCTCGAGAAAAAGTTGTTGGCACGGGTATCCATTACCCAAGTAATGCAACAGGCTGCGAACCCTGATACAATGACTCCAAGTAATAATTACCAACCTCCTCAAAATCCAATGGGAAATTTCCCGAATTAAATAAAAATGATAAATTGCAATTATTAAAACTTTAGTTAACCTTTAGACCATAACAAATGTATTCATTTTTAAAAAGACTGACTTACCTTAAGGTAACGGCCAGACGTTCTCCTGGTGAAATTGGAATTGAAAACCTTGTGTCCTTTTTCTCTTGAATGTATGAAAGAAGTTTGTCAAACGATGCTATGCTCATTCGAAAATAAGAAAAAATCTTTTCTCCATCTTCCCTGAGCAATGTCACTATGGTGTGAAACTGACCTTGTCTCAAACGCACACTATTCAGCGGATGGACTCCAAATCTACGCTTTTTCTTCTTTTTTTAAATAAGACCGTACGGCAACCACTAGCAATAACTGATCCTCATTCAAAGAAGTCATCTTAAAACTGTGTTACCACAACTGTCACTAAGTGTGGCACCTACCCGTGTCCATGTCGCGGATAAAAGATTCGCCTAGCGTGGCCATAGCCTAAGTTTGAAGTGTTATACATGTATTGCAACATTGCTTATAGAAAAAAAGCTAAACATTGTCATGATAAATTATTTACTAATACTTTACATTTGCCTAGGGATACTTGACCCACCCCTTTGGGATACTTGATCCCTTGAATATGGTGCTAAAAATAAAGGTAATATACAATATATAATATATATAAAAATATATTATATTACAACAAAACAATTATTGGTTTAGTTTCAAAATTTTTATACATTAAGAAATAAGAATAGATGCAAGACAATTATGTAAAGTAAAAGAATTTGAGAAAAATACCTTAATATTATTATTACTTTTGTAAACTGAGTTTATATAATTATTATTCTTTATCATTGAGTAGAATTGTTACCTTGATCAAATTATAAACTTTCATAACTAATAAAAATAATTATTTTTAAAATGATACAAGATATAAACATTGTCTTAGCAGTTTTTTAATCAAGTTTAAAAAATAAAAGTAAGGAAAGAAATATTTCTCGTTCAGGATACATGACAAATTTATTAGTCTAGATTGAAAATCAAACATAGTTATACATCATTATACATATAAAATATTATTCTGAAAAAATAATATAAAATAAATAGAATAATCCGAAAGATGTGACATTCTAAAGTTATACCTTCTAAATAACATAGCTTCAAAACAACGTGTAATAAAAATATCTGTTCAATTTAAGTCTACAATAGTTACGTATTTATTTAATACATATGATATTTTATGAATTTATATTTATCTGTATACGCATATTAAGTGTTTTCTAAAATCGATTTACATATGTCCACCAAATCAAATTACCAACATATCTTAAAATACGCTATAACTTAAGTTATTTAAATACAATCGTCTCTATCCAAAAGACAAAACACATTTTGTAATTTTTTTTCTAAAAATATCTTTTCTATATAACAACTAGTTTTGAAATATATTATGGTGTTGTACGTAATAGCAATAACATTAAACACTTAACAGCTATTTTTGAAAAAGGTTTTACCACATATGGATTTTAAACAATTCAAGAAATTTATTATATTTACGGAAAATTGTCAAAACATAAACATTGTTTTTTCGTTAAACGAATTTTAAATTGTCATAGTTTGAAAATTACTGTTTTTTTAATTTAGTTATATTAATATTGAATTTAAGTTTTGATTTTAAAATCGTCTGGTGTAGATGTTTTTAAATTATCAGATTGATAACTTATTACTAAAAACTTTTCTCGTCAGAGCTTAAATTACATAATAAATGTTCACTTTTAAAAGTCTTATAAATAACTTGTTATTGCCTCAAAGATATGTTTTCTGTTTTGCTGCTTTCTTCGCAATAAGTTACACAGAATCACAATCCATTTATTAACACTATGTATACAATGGAAGACCCCAGGGGAAAGGAGGCATTTGTCACTGCTTGTCAAGTTTTGGGAAAATGATAAATAAAATATTACACTTTTTTGAACAAACCATTTTAGTTTTAATTAAGTATAGACTTGGCAATTACACTAATATACTATCTGGGAATAAGTGTCCGGTAGTATTTTAGATATATATTGAATAATATAATAATAAAAAATAAAAAAAGTGATACGTGTACATGAAAACCTGGGATAAAAGGGCATTTGTCACAATTAAACTATCGGTGTTTTGAGTAGGCCCTATATAAATATGAATTCAAATATCATTTGAATTAACCTTGTCATACATAAGTGGTCTATATTTTTTTTTTATTTTCATATTTTCAACACTGCTACCAATTATATTATTACATAACGGTAATTGTTTTCTAAATTATTTTGTCAGAAGCATACCTTCCCATATTGAGATATCTTATCGGTAATGGACTGCAATTGACAAATAAACATGTTTGAAGAGCCAGAACAAAAAGATATAGCAAAAACGATAGCATTACCCTTTGTTGCCCAACCCTTAAAATGTTCTGAAAATTTTATAGTTTTTTATGAATTCTCATACCTTTACACTTAAATATGAAGAAACAGTTTTTTAAAAAAATTTCTATTATACCGAATATATAAATTTTTAGCTGGTACTTGTAGGTACCGTTGGGCTGCGGGAAGGTGACAATTTAGCCTGAGCAAAGAATAATAAAACATTGCTAATATCGATAAAAACCTTTAATTAACTTACAATATGATTACAAATCAAGTCCGTGGTACTCAGCAAAGCAGTTTTTTTTATCATTACAACAAAGGTAAACACCGCAATGGCTGCACTTGGAGTATGGCCGCGATTGAACCTTCTTAAGAGCGTACATTTCACACCGAGCTCTTACATCTTCTGTAAAGCTAGGCCAATGCACACCTAAGTTGCCTAGTCGCACATCATCTGGAACCGAAGCTTCTTTCCCTCTTCTCTTATTTGAAGCTCCTCTTCCAGGTGATTGGGAGTCGATGCTGCGCTTCAGACTGCCTTTTTTTGTCGTAACTTCTTTTTGCGTCATCAGGCCTTGTGAAATACTTCTTCTAAAATCGAGCAGGGAAGGTTCTTCAGTGAAGCGACAGTTAGCCCAGTTAAATAAGACCTGGAGGTGGAAATAAAGGTTGGAAAGCTGGAAATCATTTTGATCGCTTTATTTGACATCAAATTGAAGTATCCTACGTTTGCACCACCCCCCGCTGCGAGCTTCAAAGGAGGGGTCCAAAAAACCCCAATATTTTCGGCCTTTTTTCAGTTTTTTGTTTTTAACTCCTAAAGTAAGCATCTTACAGAAAATTTTACTCATTTATAAATTAAAGAGCACTAAATTCTGCGTTGAATAGTTACCCACAAAGTTTAATTTGACCGAGAAATATTTTCCAAATCAATGGTCAAAAAATGATGATTTTTACCAACTTTGCTTAAAAAGTTACTATTAAGACTTTTAAACGTCCGTAACGTGGAATCGGCTGCTCTAAATGAAAAGACGTACTGAATAAAAGTTGTAGGACATTTAATTCTGCGTTCAGCAAGTACCTAAAATTTCAAATTCGATCAAGTCTACAAATAGAAAATTAAATTTTTCGATCTGCAGTTATACGAGTAGCAACCAGCAAAAAGGTACCTTCAAGTCTCAAATCTACTCCACACTAATTAAGTTAAGAAATTGGTATTCTTAATTAAAAACTCATCAGTAACATTTATAATATTAACTTTTAATAAAATTTAAGAAAAAACTTTTTTTAATTAATGATACATTTAAATTATTTTCAATGAAATATCAAAACAAGAATGTTAAATATTTTAGATTTTTGGGCACTTCTTGTATGTATAGACATAATTCACTGTATTTGCTAAAACTAATAAGAATTATATACAATATACAATTAAGTCAAAAATAAAGATATTAATACAGTTTTTGGCATTTAGAAGTGGAAGGCCCATAAACAGATTCATCAGGCATTGGTTCTTAATATGACTTTGAATTTGAATCAGACTTTGAATTTGATTTTGAATTTGAATCAGAATGTGAATTTGATTTTTAGTCAGATTAAATAGTATGGAACTTGAATCAGTGAATGAACGTTGAAATACGTGAATCTGGAAACGTCTAAGTACAGTCAATGAACATTTTAAACTAAAAAACATAGTAATACAAGCAATGTTATAAAGACAGAGTGTAAATAATTCATCCACATCCTCAACGAGCAGTTCCAAGCCATGTTCACTGATAAGGGTTGATGCTTCATCATCGGGAGCATTTGAGCAGGACTGCCCTTTGCACTCGTAGCATATGTAGGAGCATTTCAATCCTACTTTCCGGCAGCTGCATCCTCCTTGGCACCCCATTGCACACTTGCATGATACACTCTGCACAACCGCTGCTGGATCTGGTTCTTTTGTTGTTGTTCTGGGGAGCAAGCCTTTTCCAGTCATCTTCCATCCACACTGGAGGGGGTCTTTCTCCCGTCCCAGCCACATCTGGACCTGGTGGTACGTCCTTAGAGCGTGTTCCCGAGCAGCAGCCTGAGTTGGTGTTAGGGATGCCAGGTTCATTGTGCTCTTGGAAATTGTTTTGATGAAGTGGTCGTACCTTATGGTATTGAGTGAAGCCTGGCTGTGTTTATCCCCATAAACAGCTTCGAGGAATCTCTGACTAACTAAATCTATCTCATCTGGGGTGGCACAGTCGCTGTTAAATACAGTCGCAGCCTCTTGCAACAGTGGGGTTTTCTCCAGAATCTTGACAAATTTGATTTTTCCCTGCCGGAAAAATGCTGGAGTTGTGTCACAACCGCTGAAGGCATGCAAAAAGAGGATGTTGGTTTTGGCAGCATCAGAAAACTTGAATTTAGTGGGAGAGTATAAAGTGTTCTCACACGCACCCTTTCCAGGCTTCATCAATACGATATTGCTGTAGTTTGGTGCAATAGCTGTGAGGAGGATGAGGAGATCCGTGTCCTCTCCAACAATTGCAACGTATGATGACGTCTCTGCCATGCCTACATCAGTCGTGACAATGTCTCGGTCAGCATCTTCCACTGACCAGAAACCCTTCATCCTCCAGCTTCGCACGAAGCATAGAAATGAGGCGATGCTTGTTGTGGTCAATAAATAAAAACTGCTCTTTTGACATAGTAGCTGTCATAGTTTCATCGAATTCTACGTTGGATGCAGACAACTTAAATTTTCGTCGAAGGCGCTCAGCTGTTTTAGTGCTCCTCATGGATGCGTCTTCTGGATACCCATTAAACACGAAGGTGGTGCCTGGTTTGCCGTAATATTTTTTCACGTAATCAACATATCTTGTTAGGATGTGTGAAAACCTTTCTTTACTCTGCCATCGGTGCAGAAGAAATCCACCATCAATGACATACACAGGGTCGTCCAAGCAGTGTAATTCCTCATCTTCACTGGTGAAAGGGTCAAATAAGTAATAAAAAACAGAATTACGTGTTTTTCGCATTCCTATGTCATCAAAAATTTATAGTGGGTAAGGTGCCAACTCAAATTCAAAGTATTTCTTGAGATCTTCGTCAGACTTCTTGAAAAATGAAATGCGTCTGAAAATAGTATCAGAGCTGACCGGTATATCCTCGTCATGAATCCTGACTTTGGAAGTAGCACACTTAAAGGGTGACACTCGTTTCTTCCTTTGAAACTTCACATCCTTGAAATTGCTGCCTATTATATTTTCCATACATTGGATCCCAATCTCATAAGCTTGATGACAATTTATCTTTTCGTCCCCTACTACTCCAGTGCTAATTGACATGATGCTTTCTCCAACTGGAAAAGGATTATGTGCTGAAAACCAGCCTAAAAACTTCATGACATCTGTTTCATCTTGTCGAATTCTAGAAATTCTGGCATCAACGTGTTGCTCTGTTGTGGAGAAGGTAACGCCACAAAATTGTTCTATTTGTAGAGACACTTCCATTATTGCAGGCATAGACGAAATCCACTTCATGAGAACGCTATCTGTCATGCCTCTTCCACCACTCAACCCACCTTGACTTTTGATAGATCGCATTAAAGTTTACTCAATGGTCATGTCTGACCATATACCAGACCAGATTTTTCAGATCTTCGTACTGTAAAAAAGGCTTTGACCATAAAACTATTATATTCCTCAGTAGTAAGTTTGGATTTAAGGTCAGCATGTCCTGCAACTACAGTTGGCACGATTTAGCATACAGAAAATATCCACTAGCGTGAAAGAATGGCAACATTTGCTGTACACTTCGTAGATTGCCGTTCCAGTCACCTACTCTTTCAGCATGTATGAAGCATTTCATTATTGTTATCATACGGAAATATTGGACCCAAAGTTTGGCTTTATTCACACCACATATACAACACAGCCACGCACGTCTGTGCAGATTTGACACTGACTGTCCTTTTTTTACTGTTGGCGGGAGGCGGGCTTTCCTGCGCAAGCACAGCCCGCTCGCCATTCTAAATGCGTTGTACTATAGGAAATAACAGGATCCCTTCTTAACGACTTACCCTTAGCATATACCACAGTATACCACAGAAGAACCAATGTCGGTCGACTCTATATTTTTTATGAACCTTCCACTTCAAAAACTTTATTGATGACTTTATTTTTGACTTAATTGTATATAAATATTATTTCTTATTATTATTTTCCAATAAAAAAATGCAATAATACATATCAAAAAAATTCCAAACTTATACATTCCTGCTTCGATATTTCATTGACAATATATTTAAATGTATCATTAATTTAAATTAGTTTTTTCTTACAATTTCTTAAAAATTATTATTATAAATTTTACTGATGAGTTTTTAATTAAGAATACCAATTTCTAAACTTAATTAGTGGGGAGTAGATTTGTGACTGGAATATACCTTTTTGAGGACTGCTACGCGTATAACTGCAGATCGAAAAATTTAATTTTCTATTTGTAGACTTGATCGAATTTGAAATGTTAGGTACTTGTTGAACGCAGAATTAAATTTCCTACAACTTTTATTCTGTACGTCTTTTCATTTAGAACAGCCGATTCCACGGTATGGACGTTTAAAAGTCTTAATAGTAACTTTTTAAGCAAAGTTGGTAAAAATCATAACTTTTTGACCATTGGTTTCGAAAATATTTCTCGGTCAAATTAAACTTTGTGGGTAACCAATCAACGCAGAATTTAGTGCTCTTTAATTTATAAAAGAGTAAAAATTTTTGTAAGATGCTTACTTTAGGAGTTAAAAACAAAAAACTGAAAAAAGACCGCAAATATTGGGGTTTTTTGGACCCCTCCTTTGAAGCTCGCAGCGGGGGGTGGTGCAAACGTAGGATACTTCAATTTGATGTCAAATAAAGCGATCAAAATGATTTCCAGCTTTCCAACATTTATTTCTAGAAATGCCTCCAAAATGGTCTTATTTAACTGGCCTAAGTAGACAATGTATGAATTAACAAATGCAATATCAAGCATTCCCCAGAAAAGCCTATGCCACCATTTTTTGATCGGCGATCCACTCCATAAGCAGCGCGGAGTTGATCGGCGTGATCAACCCCTCCCATGTACTTGTTATAGTCCCTAATAACTGTTGGGGCAACAATGTCATGCTTGTTCCCCTTACCATCTTTTCTCTTAACAGAAGAAATCTCTGTGCCCTGAAAGTTGGAAGCTAAATACACAGCCTTCGTATCACGCCACTTGAAGAATGTCACCCCTGTACAAGAAGTGCGAAAGTCCACATCACCTCTCTTAATTTTTTTCTCGTCAGTCATGGTCTCAGGCAGTCCTTTCCTGTTAGCTCTGATAGTTCCACAAGCTAGTGTTTGATGGAGTTTAAGTTTTTTTAGCAAAGTTAAGCTATTGAAATAGTTGTCAAAAAAATGATTTTAGATTTTCCCCATTCAGCCTCTGTAAGGGACAAGACAACTCTTTCACCGAGGCTTAAATGTAAATATTTCTCCTCCAATTCTTCATCTTTCCCCTGATAAATGATAAAGTTTTTGATGTAGCCATATTGGTCAGCCAAGCACCAAAGTTTATAACCTCTTTTAATCGGCTTTAAGGGGTTATATTGCTTCATTGTACTGCGGCCTTTAAATAAAATCATTGATTCATCCACCGATAGCTGTCGGGTACCGTGATAGTATTCTTTGAATGTTTTATTTAGAGAATCAATCAGAGGTTGCAATTTGAAAAGCTTGATTTTATTGTTGTTTGGGATAGTTTGATTGTCGTTAACATGTAAGAATGACAAAATTGATTCAAAGCGTCGCGCGACATAGCTGACTGAACCATCTTAACTCCGAGATCATCTGAAGTATTCCAATAGTTTTTCCAACTAGGAAGCCTATTGTACCCCATGAGGAAGTTTATACCAATAAACACCAAAAGTTCATGCAGTTTCACATTTAGAACTTTGTTTTTCTGGACACTGTACAAGTTAGACTAATAAACAATATTTTTCATAGGTTCTAGAATAAATTTCAAAAAATAATCTGTTTGAGTTTGGCAGTCAAATAAAATTTCCTCGAGTACGCCTTCATCTAAACTAAATTCAGGAATTTCTGTAGTTATTTCTTTTTTTTCCACTTCCTATCTATTATGGGGAGAGCTTTAGCTTTTACAGTACAATGACTTTGCCTACATTTAGCATGTGTACAGGATTTTTTAGAGGCAAGACCCGCCATACCATTTCAGTCAAAAGCAATATGGGAAAGAGTATTGGTACCACTACTTGTAGATGGTTTAGATGCATCATCCAATAACAGTTCACTTACATGGTCAGACGAAGACAGTAGAATATCATCCTTCTCCTGTGCTAGGCCTAAGCCATTGTCACTCGAGTCATCTTCAGCAGCTTTGTCTTCATCCAGTGCTTTTTGAATATATGCCTCAAAGACGGAATCAAAATTATTAAAGTTTTCTGAGGTCTTGGTAATTTGGTCTAGGCCTAGGTCTAACTCATCATCTGATTCTACATCAGTATCTTCACTATTGTCAAGTGGCAGTAGTTCTTCCAAAACAGTAATTAATTCTTTTTCACTTAACACAAACTTTGCCATTTTACTACTGTAACTCAACAAGGCTTAAAAAAACATTAGAAAACAAGAAAAAATCAGTAATAAAACTATGAAATAGAACTAAACACAATCAAACAATGCACTGTACAAGTCACCAAACAAGAATGTAAACAAACTATAAAACCTGCAAAATAGCCAACCTTAAACTGCAGGAATAAAATTTCCCCGCATCCTAGAATGGTACTGATGAGTACCATTGGTCTGCCAGCCCACTCAGAACACTGGCTTTGTCTGCCAAAAATCTAAAAATAGCTGGTACATGTGAGTACCGTCGGGCGACAAAGGGATAAACAAAATTAAAAAATTAGATTATAATAATTAATAAACTGTTATCAATTTTTTTCTAAATAGGACAATCTGAGAAAGGCTGCAGCCTTGATCCCTCTGCTTGGCCGGTGTGCCTTAAAAAGAGGAAGTGAGATGAGATTGATTTAAAAGGAATCCTACCTCTACTAAAGATGATCACGAATATTCTAAAGAAAAACGCAAATTACATTTTTCTAATAACTTCCTACATAGATGTGCTGAAAATGGCGAAAAGTTAAGGGACCATTGGTTGGTTTACTCTGTGAAAAATGGCTTCATATTTTGTTTTTGCTGTATATTGATTTTTGAGTAAAAATCTAAAGCACAGCTTGGCCAAAAAAGTGGATCTAATGATTGGATGCCCGCTGCGGATCACCTTCGATTGTTTGATTAAAACCACTTCCAAACATTTTAAATATATGACACAGTGGCTTGATGCTGAATTTCATTTGAAAAAAAATACTTCAATTGATCATGGTACATTCGCCAATCTATTAAAAGTATACTATAATGAGTAAATGGACAGCATATTAAAGTCATGGAAGAAGTGATAAGGCCATCACAAAAATGTTAAATAAAACTTTTTTTTAAAAAAAGATCATGAAACCAAGTTCATACTGTACACAACACATTCAGACTCTGAAAAGTCTGAAGAGTTAACGGGCCACACACCACTACACTTGAATCCATTAGAAGAATTCTTAATTGTTGCAGCCTTGCCATATGCTTCATTCACTAATTGTGAAATCTGGAATTGAGTAACTCTTAAACCAGGATTAGTTCGCAGCCATTTTTCTACAACTTGGGTGAAGTAATCTTTGAAAGGCTTAAAAAATGACCTGTCTAATGGCTGCAGTCGATGTGTACAGTGTGTTGGTAATTGCAGCATAATTACCCCAGCATCTCGAGCAATATCCAATGCTTCCAAGTTCTTCGAGTGAGTCGAATGACCATCAAGGACAAGGAGAACCTTTTTCTCTTTGGTTGGCTTTACAGTATCAAATAATGACGAAACCACTTTACAAACAGCTCTGAGGTTATCCATCCGCTCTCCGACACATCAACTAAACTTCCAGGCGGAGCGCCAACCTTTAATTCATTCGCCATCCTCATTCTTTTAAAAATGATTAGGGGTGGAACCATAATGCCCGCTGCACTCGAGCAGCACACGACGGTTGTTAACTCCTCGTTCAGCATTCGATATCGACCCCACAGCACGCTTTCCCTTCTCAGCTACCACCTTTTGACATTTGTTGTGCACGGTACCTTCGCCTGTCTCATCAATGTTGAAAGTCCTAGTTGCATCAATTTGATTTTCATCAACAGTATTTTTTAAAATTTCAAAAAATGCATTGACATTGTCTTTAGAAACCCTTGTGCTCTAGCTAAGGATGTTGCCTGAGGCTCACGAAGAGAGATATCTTTATGACGTTTCATGAAGTTGTAGTACCACTTCTTACCAGCAATTTGTTTCTCCTCATTAAATACATGAGGGATACTATTTCCTTGTGCGATTTGAAATGCGAGTCTACGTACTTCTGTAATCGTAAGTCCAAAAAGACACGCTTCCATTTTTTTTAGATGGTCGACAAGCTTTTGCTCTACGTTGGGCGTTAATGTAGTGTGCCGTCCCATTGTTTTTACACCTTCAGTGGCCTTAACATTTTTGCCATCTAAATGACGCTTAAGGGTACGTTTTGGTATCCCGTACTGTCTGCAACATTCATTTAATCCCATATCTCCGTTTCTGAAAGCAGCTATGGCTCTTTCCATATCCTCTTCTTCCCACGCTCCATACTTTCTTTTTGCCATTCTGAAACACAATAATGAATTGTGTTTGAAAAACTAAATAATATAAGCAATATAACATTAATTATATACAGCAAATGAAAGTATGGAACATTGAATGTAATGGGTTCCCAAATCGTACCGGTACAATTTGAGAAACCATCAGAGGTACGATTTGGGCAACTGGGACTCGCGGGAAACATAACCTTATATCCAATCTCACACACACTTTCAGGCACAAACTGACCGATCAAAACACTCTGTATTAATGCTAGATTCAGAAAATAATACATAATATTATTATTACATACCCTCGCATGCTTACGAACAAGTTTCAAAAACACTATGGAGTTGATCCAAAACACAAAAACTTGTATAAAATCTAAGTGATTAGCAGTACATGCACCAAACTTTCTCTCGATATTGCCACTAACAAGTACGTACAGTCTGCGCCGCACAAGCGCTGTAGTCACTCTATTTCATTTTAAAATCAAGGTGGTACGATTCAGGAGGCGGTACGATTTAGGAGGCGGTACGATTTCGGCAACTCTCCTCTAGTCACTGAGAAAGTCTTTATTTGCATTAGTTTCAGATATTGGACGAGTAGAATGTGGAATTTCCGTCTCGAATTTGTCCAAATTCATTGTTTCTTTGTCCAAGGTGGAAGTATCTATTGTTTTTTTTGTAGGAACTTTAGTGCCTTTATTGTTATCAGATACAACTTTATTGGGAAATTCAAATACGGCAATATGTTTTTTCTTAAAGTATGATTGTTTGCCGTTTCTTCTTTTTTTCCAAATTTCCTCCCCCAATTTACTATCAGGATCGTCTGCAATTTCTGAACCCTCACTACTGCTATCGTCAAAATTTTTAATATTATTTGAACCTTCAATATGTATACTTTCTAACAGTTTAGTTTTGCTCTTTGTCTTTTGAATTTTTGGGAGGTTTTTTGCCTTAACACGAGTTAACGACTTAACTGGAATATCGAGTTCAATACTCTTACAAATTGTAGCTACTCGAACATTGGACACCGGGCCATCGGCTACGATTGATGCTGGAAGCCCGTACTAAGAAGTAAGTAGCTACTCGTTCTGATAAATAATCAATAAATCTGCCGGCTTTTAATTTAGTTTGACCGGAAAGGAGTTCTCGTTTTACCTGCCAAAACCAATTCTCAACAGTTCCGTTTGTCAGCCTTAATGTATTTTCCCCAGACAACATTAATCCTGTCCACATGACACAGTAGGGCATATATTTATTTAACAATACTCTACAAAAAATGTTTCTATGTAACAATGATTATTAGTCACAGAATGACTATTGTGGTCTTCGAAGGAAGTGGCTTTAATTTCTTCATAAATATCTTTAAAAACTTCAAAGAAGGGACTTTTTTTCCCAATCGACCCTGATTCTTGGCCTACCGTATCAAAATAATAATTTTCTTCTTCAAATACTTATAATTCTGTTATTTCGTTAATTTGATTAATTGTTGATTCATCAAATAACTCCGTTAATTTAGAAATACAAGTTAAAATTTCGGAAGTTAATTTCTTGCTTACCACAATTTTGCAAATTAATTTAAACGCTTCTTTGAGAATAATAAAATCTTTAATATCCGTTAACACAGCAATACACTATAGTACAAATTTTCTTATGTCACGATTTTTTTTCTGAAAATATTTCTTACAATCTCTGGAAGCCATATGCATAAAATGACTACAACATAAATGTATTGAAACAATTGAGGAGTTTTTTTTTAATTATTTATTATCATGTCAAAAGTTGTTTGAAGGTAAGTAGCTACGTTGCAATTATTCCAAGCTGTTATCGTTGCATTCGTTAAAACAAATCGATAACAATTTTAGAAAATAAACGTTTTTTCCTTTTAGATTTGGTACAAAAATGGAGGAATGTAGAAAAAAAGAAGAAATTGCCGATCTGTCATGTTTACTACTAATTAAATCGAAAATTGGAAGTATATCATTATTAATATTAACGCAACCAGTGTAGTAAAAAACTCTATTTTATTGTGTACCCATGGCCTTATAATTGTACCTGTTGCAACTATGTAAAGTGTAAGCTTCTTGTTTTAAAATTTACTAAGGATGGATAATTAATTGTGCCTTACTGTATAACAAGTGTACATTTAAAGGTACACCAACGTGTTGAATAAATGCTGTATCGCTGTTACCAGTCTTACGCTGCGCTTCGTATCTTTTAATCAAGTCGACCATGTCGTCACCATCAAAGTCGCGGTCCCTGAGTGATTCAGTACAAATTTTTTGAAGAACACTCAATGATTTTATGGGTTGCCTCCTATGAGCGCCCTGTCCTACGAGCGCCATGTCCATCTAGCGCCCACTCTCGGGTTGACGAGGGTCAGAGAGGGGTTGACAGGTCTAGGAGCTGTCCAACGAGCGCCGCATTTCTGTATCACTCCCTTCGACCACCTGTACATGTTAGTATTTATTGATCGATGAATTGACACGATCAGTGACATCGAAAAACATTCCTTAAATATGACCCATATGCTTGTATTTAAAACCTTTCTTATAGATAATCGCAACGATATATAGTTTATAATATTACAGTAACGTTATTTCAATAGCCGTTGTCGGATTTGTAAAACTAGAACTAAAAAAATGATAAAAATATAACAAATTATTTCCAAAAATATTCTTAAACAAAATACCTCCCAAATCTTTTATTTGGTATTTTACCAGGTGCTATTTACTGAATCACTGCTTCTAGTAAGTTGAAGATACCTAAATATGAAACACCTCAATTCTGTCCTAAATTAAACGGTAATTTTTGTAAGCAGTGCCATACGTGTTATAAGCACGTGTATAAACAATTTAATATGCCAGTATTAGGTCATGTCCCTCAAAAGGGTCGCCGGAATACTACCCCCCGGAAAACTACCCCACCAAGCAGGTTCCTACGTCATTTTGACGTCAGAGATCAGGGGGGGCAGTTTTCCAGTCACGCACACTCAAGTTTCGATATAATTAGAATAAAAAAAAAACTAGAGGACTAACCTAAACTGTTTAGTCACAGTATGTTACCGATAACAGTATAATTGTAGGAACCTGCTTGGGGGGGGGGGGGGGGATTAGGGGACCCGGCTTTGTGGGGGGGGGGGGTAGTGTTTGCACTTTTTATTCCACTACAGAAATGCGGCGCTCGTAGGAAAGCTCCTAGACCTGTCAACCCCTCTCTGACCCTCGTCAACCCGAGAGTGGGCGCTAGATGGACATGGCGCTCGTAGGACAGGGCGCTCATAGGAGGACACCATTTTATGTCCCCTAAATTTCCCTCTAATACGGTCTCCGGATCGGCATCCCTTATGGTTTCGTAACGATACCCTAGTGTATATTTTTAGTTCCAAAAAGTTATGTCTTGGAGTGCTAATATCGCTACGGTTCACAAGTGGATATTCATTTTATCAATTTCGGTGCAAATCTGGCGGCCGAGGTCTGGCAACGCTGCAATGAGACACTGCATCCTGTTTTAACGGATGTAGCTCGAAGCTCTGTCTCACGTTTGCAGGAACTCATGATTATTTCCTGCATAAAAATAACAAAAATAACAAGTGTGATTTAAAAAAATTTAATACTTGAATTGATATTTGGAATAAAAAGCAACAGTGACATCTTTTATCAAAAATTCAACTATGAATTGTTCGACATACGTTAGTTTATATTTTTTTGTAAGAAAAATAACAAGTGAGATATTTTAAAATGTAATACTTGAATTGATATTTGGTGTAAAAAGCAACAGCGGCATCTTTTATCAAAAATCAACTATGTAATGTTCGACATACGTTAGTTTATATTTTTTT
>JAGFPH010016546.1:4227-19147 GCA_018207615.1 Philaenus spumarius
TTTCAGGTTGTTCAACCTCCGCAGCTCGAACTCTAGCTGGTCCTCTTACCGACTGCCTTACCGCCTCGAATTCTAACGCTTGTGTTAGTGCGTCGCTGAGGGTCTTGGGTCGAGCTAATTTTATAGCCTGCTGCGTTTCCGGCTCCCGGAGTCCATCCAAAAACTTCTCCACAGCTAGACTCTCATGAACTTCGTCATCGACGGACGGGTAGGCGTGCCTCACGAGACGAGCTATGTCGGTTTCAAACTCTTGGAGAGTTTCGTTTGGTTTCTGTATCCGATTTTTCAGTTGTGAGCGATATAGTTGCTCCATATGTCTGTGGCCGAAAGGCATTTCTATACGCCTTACTAGCTCATCAAAATTCTGTCTTTCACTTACAGGTACGGTCTGTAGTACGGCCAATGCGTCTCCTCGCAATGATAAGCCCAGCATGGCTGCCTTCACCGATGGCGTCCACCCGTGGATCATGGCTGCCGTCTCGAAAAGTACGAAGTAGTCTTCCCATGGCATCTTACCGTCAAATGGAGGTAGCCCACCATGATGCGATGACACCACAATAGGCCCTTGTTGTTCGATACTCTTCTTCTCCTGGCTTAATAACTGAGGGCCATCTTCACGTACACCCGACGGTACAGTCTCACATTCAATTTGTTTTAATCGCTCGATCATCCTGTTCTCTAAGTCTGCAATTTTCTGGTCCACATCTAAAATTTTAGTTTCTAACATGGCTTTGTTTGCTTCTAACTTAGATTCTATTTTCTTATTATTTTCCTCTATTGTATCTAACTTAGATTCTATCGTCTTATTATTTTCCTCCAGCTTAGATTCCATAGCTAATTTGTTTTCTTCTAACTTACTGCTTATTGAATCCTCTAACTTACTGCTGTCCGTCTCAAATAAAAAGGTGTCCGCATTCGTCCCTTCCTTAGCCAGAGCTTGTCGAAGCCTTTCTTGTAGTACAGTCTTCGTACCCGAAGTGTCTTCCTCGCGTTCTTCCAATTCGCGCCGCAAATCAGCAACCTTCGGGTGAATCAATTTCACTCCTTTCCCAGCCATTTTATTTGATTTATTATTATTTATTTATTTTTAATAATCCACAAATACTTTATAGCACACACAATGTCACACAGTCCAAAGCACTAGTCACTAGAAGTCCCGTATTAAAACAATCGCCGAAAAATCCCACTTCTGACACCAATGTTACGGGTTCGTAAATTAATAAATACACACTGGCGATTGTATTTAATTAACAGAAATATATTTACACAAAGTCAACTTAACAAACATTTACACAAAAACTAATCTGCACTAATTAATCAATTATCACTATTTATCCCCGTATAATGAGCACTAGTAATCCTGGAATAAATTTGAACAACTAAAAAAACACATTAACACCGTTATAAAAATAACTCGCACTTGTTACTGTCACTGTTCAATTCATTCACGCACTAGACTCTTCAAAGACCAAGACTGCCGTCTTCACACTTTTACACCTTTTTATACGCAGGCACACATGTTCCAGAATATTCCACGCCCTTCTTTTTTTCTCTGTTACAGACTTTTCTAGAAAAGGGGGGTTAGTCTCTTTGTTGATACTCTGCCGACCGTCCTATTCACTTTCTCACTCACTCCCCCCCTTTCTCCTCTTCCAGACTGTTCTCGAACAATCGCGCGGTGTCTTTGTTGGCAGGTTTCCAAACCTTTTCTCTCTCTCTCTCTCTCTTTGCCTAGCCGTAACATTATTATTACCATCAATTATTACTTTAATTAAATATTAATTCAATCTATTAACTCATTAGTGAATTTGATGTAAGTAGCCATAATACAGTTACTGTTTGGGAGCAAACATTTAAATATCTTTTGAAGTTTATAAGCAACCACATGTAAGGATTTGTAGTTATAAAAAGGTTGTAAATTAGCACAAATATTAACTAAAATCTATATAATAAAAATTATATTAATGTAAAAAACACAAACTACATCAAAATGTTACGTTGCACATACTAGTTTCCTTACTTTAATTTTACTTATTTAAGGTTTAGCTACTATCCCAAATAGCAGTTTTTCTCTTCTTTAAGTGATTTTAGCATCAATCCTCAAACTATATTTTTATAAAATAAGATGATACATATTGAGCAGTAACCATTTAACCATTTAAAGTTTCATCTCAATTGGAAAAGTAGTTTTTTCAGTAATAGTCAGTGATATAATCCAACTTTTCCCCTAGTGAATATAATATGTAGCCTACAAGTATTTTACGCTTAGCTTAGAATTAAAATTTATAAAACCTAAACCTCTCTCTTTTTAAGAACCTCTAGTTATACAGACTGCTTTTCAATGTCATGTTGCTATGGCAATCTCATTATGAATAGGTTTAGTCTAGTAACAGGAAGTGATAATGTGAGGTCAGCTCTGCTTCCAATTTAGTGGACTCTGACCTGACTCTTTATTGTCCAATTGCTTCACTCTATTAATTGAGTGGCCCTACAGTTAGAAGAGAAAAATAACTAGTTTTACATTTATTAGGCTATCGGTTGTTGTAAATTACTCCGTCATATCTTGATATAAATAGGATTTTTTAAATATTTTATTATTTTTATGAAATTAGTTTTTGGTTCTACTATTGTTTTGATGATTTTGTAGTACAATTATTTGTTTTCCTAATGACATTTTCAATGTTTCATATTGACAGAAACTGGTGACAAGTGTTTCATTTTGGTACATACAGGGAGTTCATAAAAAGTAGTGCAACATTTTGGGAGGTGATAGCAGACATCAAACAAAATAAAAAGCTTTTTGGTTTTATGCATATGTTCCAAAATTATGTTTTATCCATCTGCCTACCACTATGTGTTTATTTCAATAATACAAAATAACTAAAAAAACAAATAGGATATTGAAACCAGATTTTGCATAATATTTTATAACATTGCAGTTTTAAATATATAATATTTTCAATGACCGTTTCAAGATGGCACCTATAACAAATTTTAAATATAAATTAGTAAGAATGTTTATCCTTGACGTCTTACTTTATCTGAGACTAATGAATAACAACTCATATGTAAACAGCCAACACTATTGAATGGCGGGTTTCGAATACAGTAAGCGTATGAAGTCACCACCTAGCTACTGTCGCACACATTACACAAAATATAAAATAATTTGCTTTTGGAAAAAACAAAATAATAACAAAAATTAAAAAGTAGCATAATAACATTTCATTAGTAAGTGGTTACAAAATGTAATATTATAATTGGGCAAATAAGACTAATTAGTTCATAAAAAAACAACTAGGCCCATTTTAATACTTCAAGGAATGCATTACAATGTAGGCCTAGGCCTATCTTAACTGTTACATAAAACATTGAAGCAAATCTGAGCAAAACATAAAGAAGATCTTCTAAAGAGTTCTTTTTTCTTTTAGAGCAGCCAATAGAGCAAAGTAAAAGACTAATTTTGTTTTTAAATTTAACAGCAAGCGACATCCACAGTGACTTTAAGGGTAGCACATAGGTATGTAAAATACAAAAACTATCAGGCAATGAGCTTTAGGCCATTTTTTATAAACAAAAATAACAATAAATTAGGTTTTTTGTTGATATTACAATATGTTATGAATGGATCACGATGCTTCCAATGGAACATTTGTAGAGAATTAAAAAACCTACAAAATGTTTTTTTATATACCCTAATTGGACCATTTTCCACCGAGAAAGTAGGAAAAACGCTTAAAAATGACTATTTTTCAAAAATTCATATCTTTGCAAATTTACAATATTAAGAGCAGATCTTTCGGAAAATGGCGGTTTATTATGTGCATTTCAACAGGCGGAAGATGAAATTTGTCGCATTAAAATAGTTTTTGCACAGTTGCAGTGTAAATAATTTAGGACATTATCTTGCATAATGCGCCCTATTAACCTGAGTGGTTCGATTTAAATTTTATAAACGGGTTCTAAAAATTGACATTAAAACCTACAATTCATATATCTTCGATTTTTTAATAAGGTTGATAAAGAATGATAAAAATGATTCCGAACATAGCGCGAAACCGTAAATTTGCGACCGACGGCAAGAGAGGCAGTGTTAGTGGGGGAACCACCTGCGGAGGAGAAGAAAACGGTATCAGGCTTTACTCTGCTGCTGCTTCCTCCACTACTACTGCCTCTCTGCAAATGCAAGATAATAACACAATTTGTTTAGGCTGTAATAAAAATTGTGGAAAACTATTAATGCGACAAATGTCATCTTCCGCATGTTTAAAGTACACATAATAAACAATCATTTTCTGAAAGATCAGCCCTTAATATTGTAAATTGACTGAAAGATCAGCCCTTAATATTGTAAATTGACAAAGATATGCATTTTTGAAAAATAGTAATGTTTAAGCATTTTTATTACTTTTTTCGGTGGAAAATGGTCCAATTAGGGTCTATAAAAAAACATTTTGTAGGTTTTTTAATTCTCTAAAAATGTTCCATTGGAATTATCGTGATCCATTCATAACATTTTATAATATCAACGAAAAACCCCAAAAAGACCTAATTTATTGTTATTTTTGTTTATAAAAAATGCCCAAAAGCTCATTGCCTGATAGTTTTTTAATTTTACATATCTATGTGTTACCTTTAAAGTCACTGTGGATGTCGCTTGCTGTTAAACTTAATAACATGAAAAAATCTCTATTGATTGGGTTATTTTGGTAATGGCACTTTTCATTTTCTTCACTATCTTCACTTTTCTTAATACTATTTTTAATTGTTTATACATTTATTAAAAATGTTTTAATCTTAATGGTAACAGACTTTAGCCTATAATCCTTATATATTATTTTCTCAAAAGAGCATAAATTGTCAGCTATCAATAACAGATGGACAAACAGACCTATATGATCAAGGACTTTTTTGTAGCCTTATCACTCCTTATTTCTTCCACTTAATGTTTTGATTTATCTTTAACATAGACAATAAAAGGCACATAAAGGAGCTCTTTCATTTTTCAATAATTGCTCAGCCTTATTTTGATAGATAAGTTCATATTATTCAGAATACAATTCTTAACCCATCACTTTCATTTTAATTGAATAAAAGTAAGCTATTTGAGATAAATAGTTACATTCATATAAATATTATTATTTATAGTTTATTGAGCACATTATACGGATAATACCGATTATGTTACCTACATAATTACCTGTAAATAAAACATCCCCTCCATCCAATTTGGCATTTTCATCACTAATTTCAACAATTGGTAGATCCAATTCTTTCTTCAATACTGCTCGGATTGTATCTACCTAAATAGGTAATAATAATAATAAATGATGTTTATTTAAATAAGAAATCAATGTATGTAATGCAAAGAGATGTAGTAAACTCTGGATTAATTAATCACAACCTTATAAAGGGTTTTTTTAAATAGACGCCAAAACTTCTGCAGTGGGTCCTTACAAAAAAATAAATAAAAAAAGTTCCTATAAACATGTACCCTACAAGTTTCGTTTTTAAGATATCCACCATTTTGTTTTTTTTTTACAAAATAATTCATGTCTAGAGAAATGTTTGACTGATTGAGTTTAAACTTGGCGTGAAGTTTAACCTAACAATTATCTACCTCAAGAAAAATAAGCGATTGTAGGCTATCTAATCATGCGTTTCAAAATGGCGGCTCCGCTGTTTGAAAATTTCAAACCTAAATTACTCAAAACCCGTACATTTTAACAAAACATGTCAAGACACCTGTTTTGTAGCCCTTTTGATTCCCTACTTTAACTTTGGGAAGAGTGACATTTTCTGTAGGAGGTGTAGTTTTTAAATTATAAGCAAAAACCTGAAAAAAGTTCAAAAATTTTGAGGTTTTTCACCTACCAAAAGTTTTCCCGAGGCTTTCAAAGTCATAAACTTAGTTTCACACTCCTCTTAAGGCTCAGGTCCCTAAATTCAAAATGGTGAAGTTGGCTACAATTTCAATGTTAACTTAACCTAACCATACTTTCACTTTAAAGCATATTTTTGTGTTATTTTCGTCAAAAAGTGAAAGCTGCATTTTTTTTAATCAAGTAAAATAGATCGTGGGTGTTGATTGATTTCTAAGGTTTTTTGCAATTTATCTCTTTTTGCAACTGAGTAAAAAATTATTTAAGTTTACTATTTATATCATACGTTTATGAAAACAATAAAACGGTTTTTGAAAATGTATTCGCCAATCAACATCCGCATATGACAGTACTTCAAAATGAAATCAAATTTTTTCCACGAATTAACGGGAAAAAATTATTTATTCTGTAGCATTGCTCTTATGGGAATCAGATTCAATATGGCGGACAGGGGTATCATCCTCCCCTTGGACTTTAAAACTTTAGGTGAACTTCTTTTTCCAGGCCTTGAATCATCATGTTCATGGTTAGAATTTACATAAATACGAAACATATCTCAAAATGGGAAGATTTGCTTCTGACAGAGTAATAGTAAACAATTACCCACGTTTCAATCCACTGATAATAGAAAAAAATAAAACTATCCTGTTTTAAACCCACGCTAAGACTAACGAAGCTTAAATCTTGCTCCCTAAGCCTACTTTCTTTTGATTGGCTGTTGTCTTCGTTCGGCTCCCTGGCATATTATACATGTAGCCTACTCTGGTTGTAAAAGGAAGCTTAGATTGCTTAGATTGACATTGTGTTATAATGATTGCATTTGACTAAGTTTTATAATTTGGTTAATATTCTCGTATTAAAAATGACCCTAGACATTCACTTTACATATTCTATGGAACTAATCAGAGCTTAAACTAAGACAAATATTATTTTATTGAAAATTTTTTTGATGCTGATGGAAGTCAGTCCGTGTATTTCACTGGTGTGGGCGCTGTACCAAGAGTCCATGATTTGTGACATATGAACTAGTTCTGTTGATGTCTATTTTGTAAACAAATATGTCCACTGTGGCTTTGTTTTGATATTTTATAAGATGCAATTGTTTCATTAAATATGCAATTCAAATTAAATATGTCCTTTACTACACTGTCTCATTGAATAAAATTTGGTTAATTTATCGAATATGTTTGAATAATAAATATAGCTTGGTACTGTGTTTTGTTGTGAATTTTATGTGTATTTTAGTGAATGAAAAGTTGGCCTATTTTGGATTAATGTGTTTATGGTCTTTATCTTATAAATTACATACTGTAGTATAATTTACATTCTGGTTATTGATAGGCCTACATATATGGTTATAAAGATTGCTCTATTCTAATTTTTACTTGCTATTTGCTTAAATCGTTTTAGTGGCGGGTTTGTAGGTTAGTGACACTTCTATTGATAGTCTAGGCTTGTTTACATTAAATTAATAATATAGCTATTAGCTGACTATTTGTATTCAAGTGTAGGTAAATTGTGAGTAGCCTACAAAAAAATAAAACGTTTTTTATCAACGAGTTATAGGTCTATATTTGAATTTGACAAATGTGGGGAATATGGGAAGAGTGGAGCAAAAAAACACCTGTGATCTATTTTTACTTTCTCCCCCTATACCATAGTATATGGAGAAAGTATTGTATTCGTCAAAATTTTCGAGTTTGAGTTTTTGGTGGAAATATCCGTTTTGGGTCCCCCTGAACCTAAAAAAGTGGTTTTCGGAGTGATGTCTGTGTGTGTGTCTGTGTGGATGTTATCAGACCTAGAGCCTAAACCAGTCGTCCGATTTTGATGAAATTTGGTATGGAGGTACTAATCCACGGTATCTCCAGGCGTTTTTTTTCATTTTTGTGAATATTTTATTTTTAAGGGAAATTTTCCCATAAAAACCCTTAAAATAACGGAAAAATTTACTTTTCTCAAAAACGGCTCTAACGATTTTGATTAAAATTTTATAGTTTATTAGGGACCTAAAGTACTATACACTGTAAAAATTTTATCAAAATCGTTTGAGCCGTTTTTGAGAAAAGTTGGTTTTTCCGTTATTTTATAGATTTTTATGGGAAAACAACTTTAATACAAAATCACATCTCCTACCCCACCCTACAAGTCACCGTGAATCTGTTTAATAATTTAAATATGTTTGTGAGAAAGTATGTGCCAGTTCCTGGTACCGTTTATTTTAAATTGTTTTCAAAAACTGTGAAACAAACTATTTCTTCTATTCTGGAAACATTTTTGGCTTTCTGGTCTATTTGCCGTTTGCATTCTGGATGATTATGTATAGGTATGGTATATATATGCTCTTATTAAATTTATATTGTTAATATTCACGATCCGTTTAGGTGTTATAAATTTCAAGTTATATAGTCCTAGGCCAAACTAAATCTTAAATAAATAATAAAACAAACATTGGCCAAGTTGTAGTATAGAATTACCACTTGTTGAAATTACATCAGCTAACAACCTTTTTAGGAAAATAAGAAGGTGCTAATAACTTCGAGCTTATATGTTTACAAACTGTAAGCATAGGGTACTTATAAATGGAGACTATAAGTTAGTTTAGGTTTTTTTTGTGACACAACCCAGCTGTGGTAGAACAAGTAGACTACCGTAGTTATACAGTCTACAAAAATTCACCAAAACATTTTCTTAACCCTCCGAGTGTCGGTCGTCGCTGTAGCACTACGTCACCTGCAGATTAACAGCTATTTCAGCTCATCTTTTGCTAAACGCATAGTATGTGGTATCGATCGATTCTGCAGAAAACTGTGCATCTTTTGGTTTAGTGCTTTAGTATTCTCGAAAACAGATGGATAAATAATCACTTAGTAACTATTCAGCTGTTCAGTGTTTGGACTAAACTAAGTGGACATTGTTTTGGTTACGTATTTTAGTGATTGTTTTATATTAAAAATGGATAGACATTTATCCCGTGATAGTGAAATTGACTGACTTATTGATGAAGAAGCAAGTGATATTGACGATGGTGTTGAAAGTGTTTATTCATTGCCTGACTTTTCCTTGGGTAGCGATGACAACAATTATGAACCTAATTTAGATGAATTGGAAACATCAGATAGGGAAGATGTATAAAGTAATAGGCCTGATTCACCTATAAATAATAACAATAATTGTAACGTCCATCAACAACTTCTAGCATTTATTTTGCCATTTTACAACCTTTCTGTATTTAACCTTCACCCAGTTATCCTTTTCTCCGCCAGATGTCGACTCTGTACGGTATCAGTACCTTCCTTGCATGCGTACATACCGGGACAGAGGTCGTTCTTATGCGACAGCTTGTCTGACAGTCAACAGCTGATCTTTATCTATTAAGTAAAATTTTTGCTTTGTCATAAGATTGCTCTAGAAAGCGTCGGCCATTTCTTTAGACCGTTACTTTCAGACGCTATGAGTGTTCGTGATGTTACCGAATTTTAAATAATTTCATCGGGGTAACGTGTGTCGTGAAGGACATGATTTACTTCTAAACCTTTTGTTTTCGCATACCAGGTACGATATTTCAGCTTTACCTTAATAATTATAAGATATTACTTGTAAAACTTAATTAGGTTATTTCCACTTTGTTTCATGTACAACTTTCTAACTCATTTTATTCAACTTATTAGAGAAACCTATATATTTCTTTTTTACAACAGCCTAAACTTTAAATGTAATTCTTACAGCCTAAATTCTAAATGTAAATCTGACAGCCTACAAAACTATAAAGCCGATATCATTTTGGTCATTGTCAAGCCTAAATATTCTTCCACAACCAAGCCTAAGGTGTTATGCATTAATTAACTGTAACTGTGTAGTATTTCTGCAGTGTAACAGATTTCGAAAACTTTTAATAAGCTATAAGCCGAATATATGGCTGATATGTAACTAAACGTTAACATTTCTGTTATATTACCATGTGGCTTACCTAACATGTACAGACAGTGTTATGCAACATTACGCATGTTATATTAACAATCACCATCTATGTAGCAATTTGGTATTTATGCTACAACATTTGATAAAAACAGTCAACTCAAAGAACTATCTTTTATGCTGATTTAAATAACTGTAAGTTTTCTAAAAAGGAAATTGTTATCTGTGTTATACAGTTAAACTGGTGCAAGTGCAGGAGATGTTTAAACCAATGAGATAACCTGCTACTACCACTATTAGAAAAGGCCTACCTTGCAACTAAAGAAATGGAATACCTAATCAAAATATTTCCTACTGAGTTTTAATTAGAGACAGAAGTTAACTTAAAAACGAGAACTATCTGCTTTGTGCTTTTCTTATGTTAAGTGTTAAATAGGCTGTATCTTGAAAATAATTTTGCACATGTGTACTATTTAAGATATGTTAGTATTAAATAATTTGGGAGGAGCAAGCTAGCACATTTCGGACCTTAGCCCTAAGGGCTACCTATTAGAAATTTTACACCTTTTTTTTTATATATAGAGAGACGTCTCATAATTAATTTTGTCTATTTATTCAATTAATTATAATTACCTTTTAGAGTTGGCCAACGACATAAATATATTTTATTCTTAAAACAAATCCATGGTACTTCATGTTAAAACTTTGTAACTTGTAAAATTTTTTGTATAATTTCTGTAATTATTATTAAAAGGGAGGGTTTTTTGAATTTTATTTTTTGGGAAGGGTTTTTAAATTAAATTTAATAAAATATATATGTTTTCTTTTTTAAATCTCAATCTTTCTTTGTATTAAGGGCATGTCAATTATCTTTTTGTATTAAGGGCGTATAAACTTTCATTTAACTTGGTTAATAAACCTAAAATTATACCTATTTCTATAGTTTATTGAGCTAACCTCTAGGTATCCTGTGCATTGTAAGAGATAAGCTGAAATATTCCTACTTTTGGTGATATTTAAATTCTAAGGTAAGTCTTGAACAGTACCAATCTATGTGGCCCAGTATTGCTTCCGTTCCCTCAATTAATTCTTTTGTAAGATTGGTACATGTTTTCTTGTAGCAGATTGCGTGGTTTCCTTCCAATTAATATTACACACTCAAAGCATGTTTTCTGATAGCTTTGAGCGTGGTTACCTTCCATTTAAAAATTGTTTCAGCTGTTCGGTCGTCGGATAGGCCTAAATTTAGTCTTGCTTTTAGTCACACTCTGTGATTATAGTTGTTATATAGTTTAATTTTTCGTTTGGTGGTAACTCAATGGTCCTTGTTCTTCTTTCCTATCGATATTTCCTTCATCCGTCGCACCTTTCTCATACTACGACATATTTCATAAACCTATATTTTTTTTTGATGAAACTTTAAAATTTTTGTTTTTTTCTTTTGGTTTTCCTTGTTACATACAATTTTAGATATATCCAAGCAGAGACAAATAAAATCAAAAAAAATTCACAAAAAAAAACTATAAAACCCAAAAAAATTAATAAAATTTTCATAAAATCCAAAAATAGATAAAAACTTAATAAAATTCAAAAAAATTACAAAATTTCTCTCTGTTTGTATCTGTCTTTAATTCTTTTTTTATTCACGTACACATATTTTTTTTTCTCACTCTTTTCCAAATTATCACCTGGCTTTTTTTTATTTAATTAAATAAACATGTCGGACTTACAACAAATAGTTGATTATCTTAGAAAGCCAGAACTTTCTTTTGAGGTAATGGTGCGAGGAGGCGGTGTTGGCACTGTAAGGACTATGCGACCTAGTTTGCGAGGCCTACTTCAGGCGGGTTCTGAGCCTTGTGCTAATAAGATTACTGGCGACAATGTTGAGGAGCAATTAGACCTTGCTCAGGAAACTCTTGATGATTTAAATGATACATTTTCTGATTTAAACTCCACACAAAATTTAGCATTAGTTCGTTTCAATACAAGGCTCGAACTGTTTGAGGCTAGGCTGAGCCTATTAATTACAGGTATCAATAACTTAAATTTAAATGCCGCTGAACACAATGCAGAGTGTAATCGCATGTTGGCAGCCCTGCAAATGCTTAAATTGAATATTCAGTCGCTCTCTGCAGAAAATTTAAATGCTTCAGTAGTTTCCACGCAGTCCGCAGCGCCGCACCAAATCAACGTGGCCACAGTTCCCACCATTTCGAATTTTGGGCAGCAGTCAAGCGAAAGAAATTCGCTGAACACAGGTTCTGTACCTGATCCCGTTATTTTGGCACAGGAGTCCACTCCTGAAATAGTCTATGGCAAACTCAGCCATCCCGCTGAAAAGTTAATAGCAACTTTGCCCGTAACAGACGGCTTCGATTTAGAGAAGCTTATTAAATTCATCAAAATTGCCTTGTCCTTATGTAGAATTTACCCGGACATTAAAAGAAATATTTTGAGTATCCTTATGCCATACGCAAAGGAACCGTTAAGCTCTTGCTTATGTAAGCATACGACGTTTCGTGCTTTCCACAGAGAGGCTCTAGACAATTTTATTCCTGCTAAACGTCGGAACACTTTGGAGCGGGATCTCTTCTTCAGACCTCAGGGTTTGGGAGAGACTCTGCACCATTTTGTCTCCGACATCAAGGAAGCAGCGCAGGTGCTTCTTGTTAATAAAAATGAAGCCGAAATCACCCAGGTTATTGTAGATGCTCTCTCGCCGGAAGTGCGAAACTGTCTGGTTTTCGCAAAAAGGCCTGTTAACTTTAATGACTTGGATACCATCTGTGCCCAAGTCAATAATACCTTATACACTGACCAAGAAAGATTGGCTACCAAAAAAGGTTTCTCTAGGTCGGAACCCGAGTTTAGACCCATAAGGTCACCCGTAACATGTTACAATTGTGGCCAAAGAGGTCATACTAGCCCACAGTGTAGGCAGTATCCTAATCAACGTCGACAGTATCAACATAATTTTTCTTCTCATCCAAAAAACGACTCAAGGGGCGGAAATTAGTCGTTTTTCCAATCAAAGCTCCTACAGTAAGAAACGACTATAGTCACATCAAATTTTATCAATCTTTTTTTAAACCTACATACGTAAATAAAACCTTACCACGTAAGACACCTTTTTTAAATAAATCTGTTTCCCTTCATACTAAACCTGGGGTAATACACAATCAGTATAGGTCCAAACTACATTCTAAACATGAGAGTAATCTCTCAACATCCACTAAATCTTGTCACTCTTCAAATTTTAAACAGGGATTAGTTGCACCCTTTTACTTAAGGCCCACGTGCCTCAACTGCAGAACAACTGGTCACTATAACTGGGAGTGCCATTCTTTCAGAAAAGGTGAAGATAAGATCAATAGTTTTTCTCCCTTAGCTAATAATTCTCGCACGAGAAAAACTTATAAGTCCTTAAAATCTAGAGGTTTGAGCAACAAGATTCTACCTCTTGTTGAAGTAAATTTTAAAAATTTTAAGACTAACGCCTTGTTAGACTCTGGCTCAGTCAGAAGCATCATGTCTTCTGATCTGTTTGAACATTTAAAATCTTTAAATGTAGTTAAAGAAATTCAAGAGGTAAAATCGGAGTGCCTCACCGCAAACGGAGAAAAGCTAGGGATCAATCTAGCTTGTAAAGTCCATATTAAAATACAGCACTGTAGCTGGAATTTTGAAATTTTAGTGGCACCTCAGCTGTCGTGTCCTCTCATCCTAGGGTCCGATTTCTTTCTGAAAAGTCGACTCATTTTAGATCTTTTCCAAGGCACCTTCACGTTTAAATTTTATAAGGCTAAACCCTTTCAATTAGTAAATTTTCAAAAAAGGTTACCTCCTACAGTTACTTTATCCTCTGCTACTCAGGTCACCGAAAATCCACTGAGTCACCTTGATGACAAATGTCAAAAGGAGATCTCAGGACTCATAGAAAATTTCCCTGATGTCCTTACTACTGAATTAGGACTCACCGACCTAATTAAATATGAAATAGTGCTGAAAGACAATATAACGGTGAAAAGCCAGCCCTATCAATTGGCCCCTCCGAAAATGCAATTTTTGAGGGAGCACATCAAGGACCTCGTTGAAAAGGGAGTAGTAGAGAAAAGCATTTCCAATTACTCTTCTCCAGCTTTTCTTGTTCAACATCCTGAAAAGAAACCCCGAATGGTCATCGATTATCGAAAACTAAATCAACATATCGTAATCGAAGCCGTACCCCTTCCTAATCTGCACCAGTGCTTCAATTGGTTTGTGGGAGCCAAGTTTTTCACTGTGTTTGACCTTAATTCAGCCTACCATCAGATTCCACTCACCGAGAGTTCTAAACATCTCACCAGTTTTTGTACCCCTTGGATGCTCTACCAGTTTACACGAGTCCCATTTGGACTTTGTACTGGCGCTCAAGTTCTAACTCGACTTCTAGACCAAGTTTTCTCAGACATCAAATTTAAATTCGTTTTCAATTATCTCGATGACTTAGTCATCTATTCTGAGACTTGGGATGAGCACATCAAACATCTGCGTGAAGTCCTATCTCGCTTGCGAAGAGCGAAACTTACGGTTAATCCCGATAAGGTTCGTTTTGCAGTAAGAGAGATAAGTTTCCTTGGACATTTAGTTTCTGCTAGAGGCGTGCAAATCGACCCAGAAAGAACCAAGGCCATCAGAACTTTTCCAAAACCCACCAATCCAAAAGCCGTGTCACGCTTTATTGGTATGGTCAATTTTTTTTCTAAGTTTATCCCAAACTTCGCTGAACACGCCGCTCCTCTGAATCTGCTCCGGCGGAAAGGACAAAAGTTCGTTTGGAACACTGAGCAACAACTTGCTTTCGAATATCTGCGTAATGCCATTGCGCAACCTCCCGTACTTCGTATGGCTAATTTCGACAAACCTTTTGTCCTTCAAACGGACGCGAGTTCGTGCGCTTTAGGAGCAGTCCTACTCCAGGAAATTGACGGTTCTCGTCAACCTATTGCCTATGCTTCCCGCACCTTAACACCTGCGGAAAGAAAAGCCTCTTCTGCGTATGAGTCAGAATGCCTGGCCGTAATCTTTGGAGTAGAGAAATTTAGACAGTACCTCGAGCATCGCGAGTTTCTCTTAGA
>JAGFPH010016547.1:0-19147 GCA_018207615.1 Philaenus spumarius
CAATTTTTCACTTTCCTCAGAAAATTATATAACTTACTAATTTGCTTCATCTGAAGCGGTAGGTGGTTAAATACTTTGGGACCGACGAACAGAAAAGAACTTGGTCTTTTTAGTTTTTACTAATTGAAGATGGGGAGGAACGCTGTCAGCGTTGTAAAGTATGTAAGAAAATTCCTGCACTTTAGGGGTTTCAAACAAATTTACACATGTTATTAATATCTGCTAGCAATAAACGCCACAATTAATTTTCGAACAATTTCTATAATGCAACCCTAGCAGGTTATTTATATTTAGAAATTGCTTCAAAGGAATAAAACAAATAATTAAAACCCAAGTTAATTAGGTTAACAACTTAGAGATTTTATTTGAGCAAGCACTTCAAGCGTTATAAAATTAATGCATTTGTTTGCACAATGTTTAGACAAAATGAAAGGATATCCTTTACCTTGTTTCCTTCCACTCTTCTTGTACTTGTATATAAAGCCATTAATTAATTTGTTTATTTCTTTAATTAAACCTTTTCCTTGAGTGTTGTTCCGTATTGAAACTTTCAAAGAAGTTCCTGCAGGACTGCGACAGTTGTTTCCGCACTAAGTACAGTGTCGCACAAAACCTAAGCTTGCTTTACAAAAGATCGGATTGTATACATTGAAGTAAGTTTAAAATGTTCTTCAACTTTTTTTCAGAATTTTGACTAGTTCAATCTCAATCGCCATTTTATTTTTGGATTGAAGTTCCTTAACGCGGGTTGCGGTAGGAGTTAACAAATAGAAGATGTAATGCGTAACAAAAAAAGTGTTATTAATTGGTTGCTATGGCAAATAGAAAATACGCGTAACTGAAATGCGTTACCAAATTGGTTTCTATGGCAATGAATGTAAATACATTCAAGAAACATGTGTTTTGGTTCATCAATTTAAATTAAGAGACGATCGGTTCCGTCCGGCGTAGTTCAGATATTATCGTCACTCGCCGAAGTACATTCAATAAACATAAAATGTTCGTTCATCAGTCTAGGTCTAACCTAAAATTATTGTGTCTACATTTAATGTATTTTACCTGCCTTAACGGCAACATACATACAATAATTTTTGGATGGGACTAGAAAGTAATTTTAAGTCTAGGCCTAATCTAAGATTATTGTATGTATATCGCCGTTAAGACAGGTAAAATTAATTAAACATACCCGCAATAATTTTAGGTTAGGCCTAGACTAAAGAACCAAAATTTTATGTTTATTGAATGTATTTACAATGAATGGACATTTAACTGTGTTTACCATCTTAGCTTTGATGTTATGTTTAATTCTACACCTTCATTATACTATTATAATAACATTAAACGTATGCAAACAGTAAATATTTGTATAAAAAAAATCTAATAATAAAAGGCAATTGAAAGATTAAAATTATGTGTGCATGTTGCCGTTAAGGCTGGTAAAAGAATTGACGATAAGGCGTGATGAATTTCGTTCCTGACGGGGGTCCCACGACCGCACACATTTACTTTCTTTTTTCAAAACTCACTGCAACTTCAGAAATATATAACGTATTGAGTTTAAATTTTATGTAAGCATTTTGTAAGTTACGATTTGTAAATGTTAAAAACAAATTATTTATTTTTATAATTTTCATAATGACGGCAGTTACAAATTCTTAACGTGAAATTTCTTAAAACCCGATACCTTAACAAAAAACATATAAAAGACAAAATATTTTTATTTTTTACGACTGGAAAACTTTTTTTAATTTTTATACTTACTGCTCACAGTCCTTGCTTCTTTTATTTTCTTATAGGTTACTCCGTTTCGCCTCTTTATCATTCAATACAGTATCAAATCTATTTGTATTTTATTTCTTGCATTCATCGATGCGCGTAAATTTTTTAAATGAGAACATATACAAACCACATTCACAAATAACACGTATTAAACAACAGAACAGTTTGGGACATTTAAGTCAATTGAAAAAACTACGCGAGCTGTAGCTCACGTGTGTTAGCCTACGTTTTTGACTCAATACTAAATTTCTTATAGCTCAGTGTGCTAGCTAGATTTTGATTGGAGGGGGTCTAACTGAATGATTCTGTAAAATATTGTATTTGCTTGGAATAATGTGTTTCTGTTAATAATAATGTTGGGTCTATTTTTGTATGTTTTTCTCCATCATTCCTCACAATTGGGCCTTTTGATCGTTTATGTAAAATTTTCAAGTTTTGGTTTATATTAGTGTAGCTGTGGTCTGTTTATATTAAATGTTCTGCATATTTTGAGGTTTTTGTATTATTTGTGGAATTCTTACTTGGGATAAGCTCTTTATATCTAGTTTTGAAGGATCTTCCGGTTTGGCCTATGTATAACATGTTGCAATGATGCAGGTTATTTTATAAATGCCGCTTGCATCATTGGTTTTTTTTTATTTGTCTTTTCTGTAGGTTAAAGGATAACCGAGTTAACGACAAAAATTTTAAACTTAATTTATTGGTAATAGTCTAAAACAACGATAAATAGCATCAAATCTAAATTTTTTTATTGTAATCGTTTTAATAAAAAGTAGATAGTTGATAAAGTTTCGATGTGTAATTATTAATTAGTATTTGATTTATCAGTAGAATTTAAACACAATAAATAATACTTATATTGTTTGTTGTAATTACATAAAGATCCAATGCCTTTATTGTACACTCTTATACATTTGGTTTCTACTTTTTTAAATTAATTTATATCGGTAGCGGAAGAGTGGGTATAGTAACCATGCTAAGGAAAAATATTATTTTTCAATAACTAAAAAATTTTTTTATGATAAAAATTTGACATAAATTAGTTTAGTCATTTAGGTTAATGACAAACAAATTACTTAAACTCTATTTCGTTAACTTACTGAACAAAACAAATTCCCCTGTAACCCTACGAAATGGCCAATTTGCTCTACGGGGTAGGGCAAAATGACCACTGGGTGGCTACTATGCCCAAACAAATTTTTGACTGCGTTTTAAAGAAAAGGAATGTTTATTTTCTCACACGAAACCAATATTATCATTAAATACATTTATATGTTTATCAATTTATTTGCAAAGATCACATATGAACTCGTTGTCTTCTTCGCACCCCGGCACTAGCTTCATGTGCCCAATGTAGACAACTTGAACACATGATTCACAGAACATAGAACAGGTAATCAACATCACTGACGTCACTGTTATCAGAGTCCTAAAGTAAAGCACGATCAACCGCTTTCAATTTGTTTTTCCCAAAAACTTTTTCCTTCTTTATTTCCTTCTTTTCTTTGTTTAGGTTCCAGTTTGATTTTCTTCAATCTTTCCTTTTCTTCATTTGCTTTTACGAAGAGAGCAAGGTCTGTTTTGTAAAAGGGCTTGAAGTTAAAACTGCTGCTGATCCTTTTTTTCTGTTATTTTTTCGTTTGGTAATGTTTGCTTTTGGGATTGGGATAATATCATGAGGGCTTACCGAAAGATGAGGTACTGGACATGGAGATGGAGTATTAGACTTGGTGAGTGGGCTTACACCAGATGAGATACTGGGTCTTGATAAGTCTCTAGAGGTGAAAACAAATGCATCATTCTGGTCTCCGGAACCTACAGCGATGTCGTCATGGCCGTGGTCACTTTACCTTTTTGACGCCATTACATAAATGCGACTTTACAGACTAAATGACTAATCTTAGTTCTTACTTTGACATATACATTTATAGCTTAAATCATGTTGTTTTAAGAAAAGGCTGTAAATCCTACATATTAGGAACTTGGATTTAGTTATAATAATAATTACAAGACACTTACCTTACATCAACACGTTAAAAAACATGAAAATCTTAAACAATTTTCAAACTAGTTGTCAGAACAGCTTCTAACTTTAGTATGACAATGATGGTAGCCTACTGAAGTAGTTGAAATGTTTCCCACTTCGTGGCAGGTAAAAAAATAACCAATGGCTACTTTACCCACCATGGCCACTTTGCCCACCCTTCCCCTACACTCCGTCTCAGTCAGTAGTTTTGAAGGCAAATGGTGTGACTTAAAAATACGAAATAAACTGCAAACCCACTACTGTAATTTGTACATCAACATTCTCTAGATTCTTTTTAAAGACCTTATAACCACAAGTTTAGTTTTAAAATATTTTGTTTTAATACCTACTCGGTTTCAAAAAGGTGGTTCAAATATTGGATAGGGTTATTCTTTAAAGATAGGCTATCCAGAAAGATCAAAATATGAAGCAGTGTACAGCTTGTGAGTAACTTGTCAAATTTGTATGTTTTAAATTAGTCTCGCACTCGTGAAAATTTGGATTTTTGTAAATTAAAAAACACATATCTTAAAACCGTAAGAGTTATCACAACATTTTAAATACAAATTATGTTGGATTTTCAATGTCTTTACTTACTTCTTACTTATTGTACGTGTCTCTGACGTCAGGTGACACCAACCACACGATGTGTCTCATACGCATGGGCAGCTAGCTTCCAAAGGGAAGTGTGTCTGGATACGTCCTGGAGGGCACGATCTGGTCGACGTTTTGCTTTTAATTTCTCACTAGCATCGTTTTGTCCCGAACACAAGAGAAGAACATGTTCCAGAGCCTCCTCCTGCACTTGGCAAACCAAACGGTTGGGTGATTCAGAGAGTTCAAATCGGAATAAATATCATTTTGTCACTTTATGTTCCATTCTTGCTCTTGATGCAAAAGTAGAGATAAATAAAGCGAGATATTTTCTGTAAATATCTGCATCATTCGGAGTCTTCAAGATGGAATTCAAATGTCGACCATTCTTCCCACTGTTCCACTGAGCTATCCATCAGATCTAATCACTATACTTTCTCTATACTATAGTATAGTGAGAAAGTAAAAAGTCTACTTTACAAGGCATTGTATTGTTGATTGAAGTTGTGAACATAACCTCAAAGTAATCTACGCTTGTATTACATATAGAGTGAAATCAGCTGTTATATTATATAGATACTCGCGTAGGTACGGACGTACAGTCGCTTTTATAGGATTTGATACTAAAGAAAGGTATTTCATTGTTCGATATTCACCTACTAATATAATGATATGAAAATTACTGTGATTGCAATTTATATCCTATTTCTTGTTGCTACCGTTTGTATCTGAGGCTTGTGGTGGTCTGTTACTCACAGGTACGTTTGATTACAAACTCGAAATTTTAATTGAAACCGTAAAGTGTCAACAGATGACATAACAAATCGAGTTTGTGAAATATCGATAATAAAGTTCGTTTAATTTCCACTGGGGTTTCCAACCATACAGTAATTTTCTAGCGTAATCACGTGTCTCCTAATCGGATTCCTCCTTTATTGCAACAAAATAATTACGAGTATATCGAGAGTGGCGTGGATGTATTTTAATAATGGTCGATTGGAATCACATTAAAATATCGATTACGCGTCCCGAATGACCCGACATACGTAGCCAGTGGATTTGCAATCAAAGACAGCTTGTTATGCAGCCGCGAGAGATGGACTACTGTTGATTAGCATGTAATCGAATACTAAATACATATATGCTGTAACAGTCTACCCGTGCGTAACATATAACAAACGAACTCCGTTATTTTCTACCTGAAGTGCCTATGGGAAATATTTATTTTCTAATCCCAATGTTGCATATAGATGATTTTTAGGGCGATGATCGTTATTAGTAAAATTTCAAAGTGTAAACATAGGTTAAGGGGAGCACTTTTCTCTATCTCCGTAATGATACCTAATGCACCTTTTTCGCAGGAACAATGATAGATTTCTAAGTTCAGATTTTTCTCTCTTTTAGAACAAATCTTTGTGTATGTGAAACACTAATATTGCGTAAAAAAAGTATATTTTTGGATTATTGAAAATATATAAACTTTTTTAAATTTTATTAAAAAAACTTATATTCTATTTTTTACTTTGGAATAACCACTAATATTGATTTTTTTAGTTCTAGGAGTGTAAGTACATATGCGTTACAGGCATAAACAAATCAATATGATATCTCTGAAAGTTTCTGAAAAAGAAAAACATAAGTGTCTAAAATTATAACCAACGGGAAAGCAAAAAAAAAAAAAAAAAAAAATAGAAAAGAAAATCTTTAAATTGTGCGTGTATTACTTAAATATAATCTAGATTCATGGGATGGTTCTTCATTTTATTCTAGTCAAATGTGTCTTCTAATGCTCATTTAAGTAGACTAGTCGCTCGTACGTGTTCGTAAGCCAAACATATTTCGAAGTTTTTCGTACATAATAAAACTTTTAGCTTTTTCATAAAGAATAAATATAGGAGGTTAGTATCCACATTTACTTTTTTTACACGTCCTTATAGTCCATCTGGTTCCCCTAAAATCGACGGCGTAGACGCAAACTCGCGAAGCAGCCCATAGTCCGAGACAGCAAGATCGAGGTGAAAACTCGCAAAGAGAAGTTCATAATCCGATGCCGTTAGATCGAGTTATTTTCGCTGCGAGCGGAACGAAACAGCGTGTGAGCTAGGGCTGGACGCTGAGGTGCAAACAAATACATTTCGTTAACAGAGGCAGCTATTCAGTGCTTTCGTGACGACAAATTTCCAAAATAGTTGGTTGAAATCCTAAATCAAATTAATTTAGTTTTTGAAATTCGCTTAATTCACGTCGGCGGTTCTGCTGCAGGATAGATTATTTTTGATTTAGCAATTTTTGTTTTTCCTAAAGAGATTCATATTAAAGTACAAATTATGCAATGTAACAGAGAAGGCAGTTTAAAAGTTGAAATTCATATGCCCAGTATGATAAATCAGTGTATACAATGCATTTGTAGGCCTAAAGGAATTTAGAAGTAAAAGATTTAATAAAAGTTATTATATAAGATGAAAGTTGAGAACCATGTTGGGGAAACATAAGCTTAGAAATAAACTACTACTGTGGGAAAGAGAAAAGGAGCAAAACCTTGTCAATTTATGAGACTCCCCCCCCTCCCCCTGATAAGGTAAAGATAAACGTGGTCAGTTAATAAGTGTAGAAGTCACCCTTTTCTTTCTTAAAAGGTAATTTTCCATTCTAACTAAGGGTTGTTCTCATCTAATCTATATCTTTGAAGTTAGGGCAAAAGGGCTTAAGTCAGAAATTATTAACTTTATTGTACGAATAAAATATATATAGCTTGTGATTTCAATGGTTACGAGGTCAAACTTCAGGTAACTAGTCATATCCCGTCAGTTTGGAAGCGAGCCAACCACCGTTCCCTTTACTTCCTCCCTCCTACCCTCAAACATCATATATTAAATGTTACCCGGTCTAGCCGAGATTCGAACCCGGTATCTTCTGATCAGGAAAATGCAACGCTACCACTCAGCTACGGCTTGCCATGAGCTAACAGACACCAAACTGTATTGCCTACCTCGCCCCTTCTCTTGTCGCTGTTGTAATATATACTGCAATGCAAGCCATGAGTTTGTCATAACTTTGAGTGCTTCTCCTGTAAAGTTAACAATTTCTGACTTAAGCCCTTTTGCCCTAACTTCAAAGATATATTATAAGAGGTTTTGTCCTGACTGAATGACTGACTGACATAGAATCAACGTAGACCAAAAACTACTTAGATACAAATAGGAAAATTTAAAGGTATGGGGTCATACACGCACACCAAGAAAATATTATGCAATGTTCCAATGTTCCAATAGCAGTTAGTATAGGCCATTAGTTTTTAATGTAGGGGGAAATACTGTAAAAAATATCCATACTGCTCCACACATTGCCAAATACACACTGCTCAAAGGGCTCGTCAAAAATTATAAATAAATCATAAATCTTTTGCACATTTTTATTGTGTATAGTAAATTGTTTCTACTTATAAATAAGTGTATAGCATTCTACTTAAAATATACAGAAATTGTATAGCTTATAATTGCACGAGCACGGGGATGGCGTGCGAAACACGTAGATGTATCATTTTGTTTTTTCATAATTTGAATATTAAATATCCTATACATTAAAACACAAAATAAAAATCTTCCGGAAGAATGTGTGAGACTTCCACTGGACCGATTTATACGCGGGTAGTGTCAAACGAAAGGAAATAACCCCTAGGGTGTACATTTTACCTTAGATTTTGGTATCTGGTTAGTAACTATATAAAAAAACAAGATTACAAATTTTCTTATGGCAATTTAACATGGGGTAAAATTTAAACTTTGCACTTCTTTGAAGAGTTCATTTGAGGTTTCCACACGCGGTTTGTTTTAATGACCTCAATCATTCTATATTTGCACAATTTACTTACATTTTTTAAATAATTTCATTTGGAATGTAATAAAAGAACTTTTTAAACGTATTTTATCATCATTTTAAGTTTTCCCAACCAGCTGATTATTAAAACACGTGATTGTGCATCTACTAGTAAGAACAGACAATTGTAGCAAAATGAATCAGCTGGCTTAGAAATCATTAGTGGCCAGTATATTTCAACGAATAAATTCACAGGATCAAGTTGGACGATAAACGCATATAGTCTAACAGGTGTAATGTAATACCAATAAATAAGCAACATTATGAAAAAAAACGACAATTGAAAGATGAAACTTATATTATCATTCAAAGTTGTGCACAAAAACATAAATCATGTGTGTATGTTGCCGTTAACTCATTTTATTTAAAATTTTCTTTTCCTTTAATGTAGCATTAGTGGTGTTGTAATTGTGGCTAATAACAAGTAAAACATTTATGTTTTTAAATTTATTTTACTTTGTTATTATAAAAATTAACTTTTTTTGAAAAATCCCAAATGGGGATCATGGCATATACGGCTAAAAATGTAAACTTTTGTAAAAGTCCCAAATGGGTATCATGACATTTTGTTTGTAAAAACACTAACACATTTTATTAACTTAGCGTTTAATTAAGCTGTAAAACATTTTTACAAACATTTAAAAAAATTACATTTGGTCTGAAAACACTGAAGAAAAATGCGGTTTACAAAGGTACAAGGCTAGGTTTCTTCTTTTTCCAATCAGAAACACATAGTACATGGAGTCCCACATTGCATTTGACACATTGTTTTCTTGCATTCTTCTTACAAACTGCATATTTCCTCTGTTTTCCTTCATGTGTTCGTTCAAGATGATGTCCAACATTGTCCAGCCGTACAGCCTCTTCTACTCGCTTAGTAGACAGCTTTGTAAGGGATGGTCTTCCTGCATTTCTAGGGTCAGAAATGGATAAATTAGACAGATAGGTTTTAGCGACGCTTCGTCTGAAGTCAAGAAGAGGGACCTTTTTATTTGCCATGCAATATAAAATAATTCACCAACACCGTGTCCAGTAAGTAGGTGAAGATAGAAAAATACCATATTTTCGCCTTTATTTTGGTGCGATACTTGTTGACTAGCCAATCCATCTTGTCTACTCCTCCCATGCTTTTGTTGTAGCTTTCAATGCAGTGAGGTTGGTCAACTTTGACTTCCTTCTTTTCAGCCTTGGACCATCTACTGACTTTTTTCATAGGATGTAGTCCTTCATGGTTTGACATAACTTTAACAGTGTTATTGTCATTCCATGATACAGCAAATACATTACTTTCGAGGTCAAATGCATAATCATATGTGCCCCTTTCTTCTTTCTTCATGGTTTTGTCATCTTTCAAGGGACACTTATTCATCCTTCTTAGTTGAGCTGTACCAGTAGCAGACACATTTTTTTCAGTTAATTTTTTCATCAACCCATATGAGGTAAAAAATTATCAAAATAAAATGCATGGTTCTGTGGGTTGTCAACTAGGCTAACTTTCCTCATAACTACAGAAGCACCTAGTGATGTCATTTCTCTTTTCTCAGTCTCAACTTGTTTTCCTTTATAAAGTTATGTATGGAACAAATATCCTGTTTCACCACAACATAAAGCCCAATGCTTGAAACCAAATCGAATTGGCTTTCCCTTGATGGACTGTTTAAAAAAATGATGACCGAAATAACGGACCATTTCTTCATCGATACTCAGTTTTTGTAAAAATATTCCAAACTTCATAAAGTTGTTGTTCAACATATCATATAACGGGAGAATTTTGTAGTTTTTCGTAGCAGAGTTGTCAGGGGGAATTTTACTGTTATCATTGAAATGTACATATTTTTTATCTCTAACCACCGATGTTTTGCGAAACATTTTCGTACACAATCGATTGACATATCTTCATCCTCACTCCAGAAAAGATGTTCTTGTGGAAGATAGTGATAGCCTGAAAATAATAACACTCCCAGAAATTTTCTAAGACAATCGGTAGTAAAGATAAAGTCATGGTGGTTACTTTGAACAGCGTAAATCATAGTTTGTTGGACAATATGCTGCACTATGTTCTCATCAAAAATGGTTTCAAAAATTTCAACAGGAGTTTTATTTTCTAACTCCTCTTTTATTTTGTCTTTATGTTCTGAAATGAAGTCATCCGGAGGTAACTGTAGTTGAAAAATTGGGTTAGATTTTTGCCAGTTTGAATCAATTACAGACGATTTATTTTTGTTTCACCTATTTTTAACTCTTTTTACAGACTTTTTTGATTGTTTAGAATCTTTTTTTAGTTTTTCCAGGATCTATTTTACCTTCATCCATACATGATGAGCTAGCTAGGCCTACTTGCGTATCGTTTGAAGTTTGTACAGGAATTTGGCCTATGTCTAAATTAGACAAATTAGGTTCCTTATAATAATCAGAAGATGATAACTTTATCTTTTTCATTGGCGGCTCTTTACAAGAACCTATAGTAATATTTTTTCTAAATAACTTGGAAGTATTAGGCTCGGAATCCTCTGTCTATTGGTATAGATTTTTCAATAACATGGACTTCAACTTTCCCCGGAACATCTCTGTCAACGACATCAGAATCTAATGCGTCTTCATCGATGTCTTCACAGTCTGATACTGTGTCGACTCTATCCGGTGGTACAATATCTATATGTGAGTCATCTTCCTCTGATTTCAAAATTCAGGGTCGTTTATAAGTGATTCAATTTCTTTGAGTTTCAAATACTGCCATGCAGCCATGTCTGAAAATATAAAAAATCATAGTGGCATATCCACATTCAAAGCAGAAAAATCAGTGTGAATATGCCATGATCCCCAAATGGGTATCTAACTTTACACCGTTACCATACCTACCTAAAAAATTTGTAGCTCATGACTATAGTCTAGGTGTCTTTTGGACTATAAACAAGTAGTTAAATACATGTAATGTGTTTGAAAGTAAATATTAGGATGATAATATATAACTATAAAACTAGTAATGCAGTGTGCAAGTCAACTTATCGCCACGATGGCAACCATAAATGGAAAAGTTCCGGGTTCAATTCCCATTGACCCCGAATAATTTTCTAAATGGTTTCTTAACAGACATCATTGGCTGTGGTTCGGATTCCACGTAAAACTGTAGGTCCCGTCCTCATTAGCCTCAAGTGCAAAACAGCAGGACGTTAAACCAAAAAAAAAAAGTCAACTTACCCTGCAAGTGTTGAAATACATTGTTTCTATAACAACACAATCATAATGTAACAGCACATGTGCACACTAACCAACTAAGAACAAAACAAAGAAAGAGTAAACACAGTCAGATGGCGCCTAAAGCACAGTGCTGTCAACCTAAACCTTCAAAAACAAAATATCCCCAATTATTGATCATGAAATTAAATGGGTTAAGGCAGGTAAAATAAATTAAACGTAATTTTAGGTTAGGCCTAGACTGATGAAACAACTTCTTGAATGTATTTACATTCATTACCATAGCACCCAATTGAATAAAATAACAGATAAAATAGTTCATTCGGATGTCCAGCTTTTAGTACAAAATAATATTTTAAGTTAGGCTTATTATACTGAACCAACACATGTTTCAACACACACAAACCAATAAAAACTTGCGTTAAGGAATTTAAAAATAAGAAAAAAATATATTACATCCTAATTAAAAATAAATAATACATGTAGTAGGCCTATTTATTGATAATATACGGTAATTGATATTGAGTAATTTTTTGGTTAGGTTTTTGAATAAGTACTCGCCTCAGCCTTACTGGTTCTTTTATCCTTTATCATAACTGTTGTTATAAAATATACGAAATAATTTGATTTGGACATTTAACATTGTTTAACATCTTAGTTTTGAGGTTATTATTAATGCTACACCTTTATTATAAATAAAATATAACAATTATATGTTTTTGGAAGGTTTCATCGGGGGTTGGCACGCAGGGATCTCCCCTAGTTATAAGTAAACAATAAATTAAGTTTGTCAGTAAACCCATTATGTGTTTTCAGAAGCGTCTCTATGATGAATTACGTTTTGAATTAGGGAGATTCAGATTCATTAACGTAGGAAACCTGTCTCTTAATTAATTATCTTGAAACTCACACCTGGTGTAAACAAATTTTCAATGGTTAAAGTGGCATTCTAATTTACATAGTTTTATTTCCTTGCCCGAAATTAATTTAAGAAATATAACGCTCGTATTCAAATTGTAGCCTGAAAGCTTATCGTGAACTCAAACATACATTTTCATGGGTCGGTTTTTAATGTCGAAATCTTAGCTGGCTCAAGAACTGACGAAAGGGTTTGAATTGATTTTCTACATAGATCCTTAAGATTCCTAATATATTAAGTCTCAAAGGCGTTTCGCTAAGCCATATCTTCATTATTTCTTCATCAAAATTAATTATTCAAACATCATTTTAAAGCTTATGTATTTTGTCAAAAAATAGACAAACAGCTAAAAATTCATATTTTCGGTACAAAAATGTATTTAAAAACTTTTATATTATACTTCATATGGTTCCTAATGAAAGGCTCCATCTATTAACAATCTGTTTAACTAACATGACAGCTGATTGTTAGATTTTTTTTAAATACTAAATTTCCTACGTTAAGGGTGGCCATTTTTAAACGGGACTACGTAAGTAATTTTTTTCTCAAAATAGTTTCTTTTGAAAACCCATTGAAATTTTAACAAAATATGCATATTGATTTGCTGGAATTTGAGAAATATTTTCTTAAACTTACTGATTTTCAAATTAGAGAAGTTGCAGTTTTTTTTTCATACTTCTAGTTTGGACCGTTTGCCAAACACTCGTCTGAAACGGGTTGGCCTGTAAGTAGAACTGTATAGTAAACGATCTTTTAACTGTAGGTAAATTATGATTTTACTTCGATAACATATTTGAATCGTTTAGAAAGCAGTTGCATCTGATTCCAATAAAAGGTTTTGAATACCCTGCAAATAGAGACGTACTATATTCTAATATTAAACATAGTGTTCCTAGCAATACATCCTACCTTGAGGGCTTTATAAACTCCGCTTCAAATATTGCATTGCACTTAATCTTAAAATCCTTTCACGCTTACTATACAGTTTTAACTGCGTCTGTGTATTCGTATCTTATTCCTTACATTTGTTACTTTATCAAATTCGCCTCTTGTACACAAAATTTGTTTTCTTTTGAGTAATCTTCAGAATTTATTCAATACGTTCACGGTTCACTTGGAAATACTTTGTGCTTTGGATTTGAAATGTGTTTCTACATTTAATGACTTGAAATATTTTTTCACGGCACAATTTTCTGAATTTATTGAAAACTAGCAGCAATGAATACTTAACACTTATAAGAAGCGAAACCGTAGTGCTTTTCAGGGCGACGCTTTTTAGTCCTGAGATTTTCTAGTTCACTGATACTAAAACAGGTTTCGCTAGCGTCAACGCGGTGGACTGTACTTCTTTCCCAGACTCGGACTGTACATTTCTCCCCAACTTGGAGTTTGGATCGTTGACACACCCCACCCCATCATACCCCGTCACTTTCACTCGTGCTAATTTCCAATGTTTGGGATTTTTGTGTTAACACATTAGGTTCCACCCTGACGGATGGCTTTGGTTGTTTTTCTTTCGGCAAAATACATACCTGCATTATCGATTTTTTCCAGACAAACCATTGTTTGAACGAAATAAATACACATGACCTTTTATTGAAAAATACCTCCCCTACACGGTGGTATTTTTTATTTTTCTCTATCTGCATCCCAGCTCGAAATATTAAGGATAATCGGGGAAAAAATGATAATCGATTTTTTTTCGACTTTGGGAAATCGATAGACTGGTAAACTTTTTTTATGTTAATATACATACTTTAAGGTACTTATAAAAACAAAATCAGCCGTATTGCAAATTACTGTTAGTTGTAACCTACACCGACTAGGCTAATATTTTATACTTTTTATTTGCTTAACAATGTTTAAACAAATCAAAAGTTTAAAAAATATTGGTTTGTAATGGTTTATCCAGTGTAGCCTTACAATCATATATTATAAGTAAAATATAATTGGATTAAGGCTAAAATATAACAATGCGTTTAAAATCATAGTAGGCGTAATTATAAATCGGCTAAAAGCTAACATAGCTAAATTAAATGATAATTTTATTTAGGTATAGGCCTATATTATTTCTAAATATATTCAGCGAGTTAATATTTTCAACTGTTTCTTATTACTGGTTTGTCTATTCCCGAAAAAAAGTTTTAATATTTCACAGCTTATATATATTTGAGACTGTCTGGGTTTATTCAGGGAAATTTTCTTCTTTCTAAAACAAAAGCTATACTGAACCGTAGTTTTGACCATTTAGGAAAAGGAGTACTTTTGACCACTTAAACGTCCGCGCGCATTATTATTCCATAAGAGCCCATGTTAATTCGGCACAACAATGGGTTGTATAGAACGCAACCTTAAAAGGGGAATTTTTCTTGTTCTCACAAACATGCGGTTTTTAACTATACATTTTGCCTTTAAGATATGAACTAACCATACACATAGTACGTAAAAGATGTTATCAGATACGGGGAGAAAGTATGTAAATATAGATTGCCTTTCTTTTACGAATAATATTTAACTTTTACAAATGTATGTTAAAGAGAAGAAATTATTTGTTTGGTTTTTATGTGTAATATGCTGTAAATATAAATTGCCTTTCTTCTGCCAATAATGTTTACCTTTTAGTAATGTAAATAGTAATGTAAAATATTTTAAAGCTGCAATTATTTGTTTATTTTGTACGTAATTTGCTGTAAACATAGATTGCCTTTCTTTTGCGAATAATATTTAACTTTTACAAATGTATATGTTAAAGAGAAGTAATATTTTTTTTTTGGTTTTTATGTAATATGCTGTAAATATAGATTGCCTTTCTTCTGCCAATAATGTTTACCTTTTAGTAATGTAAATAGTAATGTAAAATATTTTAAAGCTGCAATTATTGGTTTGTTTTGTACGTAATTTGCTGTAAACGTAGATTGCCTTTCTTTTGGCAATGACAAGTAACTTTAACTAATGTAAGTATTTTAAAGCAGAAATTATTTGTTTGTTTTGCATGTAATTTGCTGTAGATATAAATTGCCTTTCTTACTTTCTATTTACAATGATTTATAAACTTTCAAAATGTATATATTTTAAAGTTGTATTCATTGATTTATTTCGTATTTAATTAAATGTAAATATAGAATGTCTTTGTTTTGCCTACTGAAATATGCAACCTTAACATGTAATTTGTATTTTAAAAAGAATTTTAACGATCATGTCCATAAACATTTATAACATTTTCTGAATTACAGTGGGTTATATTGTAGTTTAGTAGAAATGTGTAATTTGTTTGACATAGACATTAAATTTGCAGTTGCGTAGTTGTAATTTTGTTTTTTCAGTCATAATTGAAATTATAAAAATAAATCATTGTGCTTTCAACTTGATGATTTGAGTATTTTTTAGAACCAATAATAGTTTACAAAAATACGGTTTTTATATTAGCACAAACTGAGATGTTTAGTTTGCTTTATTTTAGACAATTATTTTTTTATTAATCTCATAATATTTTAACTTTCATTAATCATTGTTTTTTTTTCCGTTAAATATATTGTTTCCATTATGGACAATTTCAAGAGTCTGTGCAGCCTTATCGCAATATTGGATCTTTGTTAAATGCAAAGCGGAAGCAGTCGGAATTACTTTATTTTTGGCTTAAATTATATCTGTCGGCCTATTTAATCCTTATAGGGCAAAATCCAACTTGGAGCTATATAATCCTACAGAATTTTGACACTTCGATATTATCTACTGGGGTTGGACCAGTTGAGGGTGAAAGAGAAAGTTGTTCGTGTGTGTTGGCGAGAGAGACAGATATATTCGCCGCTCGGCTGGTGCATCGAAATTAAAAACCTTCCAATTCATTCCTCACTCTCGGTCTCGGCAGCCCGAAAAAAGACTGGTGGCGCTCGGAGTGGATTTTTGGTAAACTACCAACTACTGTTCCCTTTTAGTGCATAAGGTTTCGCTTCTTATAGTGTTAAGTATTCATTGCTAGCAGGTACCCGTGGCTTCGCAATGTTTATTGTTTTAGCGGTTGTTATTACATTTTACCCCTTAGCAGCAGGTCATGAAATGCAAATATGATTCACATAGTATATTATGTATTGTAAGAAATAAATGGTACCAATTTCCAGCTCTCTAGCTTAATAAAAAGTATAATAATTAATTTGTATTGTTTTAGGGGTTGTTACATTTTCACCCCTTAGCAGTACACTAAAAAATACAAATATGGTTTACTTTTTATATATATCTTATAGGAAATAAATGTACAAATTTCCAGATCTCTAGTCTTAATTGAAGTATAATAATAAATATTTATTGTTTTAGGGGTTGTTTCAACCCTTAAATCTAAATGAATTCTAGCCTATGTCTTATTCCAGGTTGTGATCTATATGTGTGCCAAATTTCATTCAAATCCATCCAGTAGTTTTACGCGATTGAGTAACACACACACACACAGACAGACACTATTACATTTTTATATAATAGTATAGATGTAGACATCATTTTCATAATGTGTTTGAATTACAATTTATTTGAATTTTTTGCAGATTCAGTTCTTAAAAATGTAAGACATACTCAATTTGAACCATGGGCGGATCCAGCCAGTTTCCAAGGGAGGGGCTGTCTGCTATCCCGGAGGTGGGGAGGGGGGAATACAATGCTTGATAATGTCTTTTTAGACTATTTCAAGATCACCTAAAGTATTATCTTAGATACTCAATTTGAACCATGGGCGGATCCAGCCAGTTTCCAAGGGAGGGGCTGTCTGCTATCCCGGGGGTGGGGGAATACAATGCTTGATAATGTAGCGTTTGTAGAAACGTATATCCAAGTAACTTTTGAATTCGCGCGCCAAGGCCTATTCAGTTGGCAACATTGTGGGTAGACCAGTGTGCCACTCTCATCAGCTGTGGCTGTTGGAAGCGTACTAGGCAAGCCGTTCTTATTTATTCATTTTTCTGCAGTGGCCTGACTATGTAATGTGAAAGCGACAGCACGATCTACTTTGGACTAAACCGAAGCTATCTATATGTAATGCCGTCTTGGTAATAATTAAACCATCAGTGAGCTTGTTTTATTTAAGATGCGTTAGTGAGTGGTTTTAAGTTTTCTTGTGACGTGTTTTACGGCGTTTCTTGCCAAAATTGTCTGACCTTGCCTAAGGCCTATTTCGTTGCTAAACATGTCTACCGGCTAAGTTATCCATCTATCTTCTACCAGGTAAAGTTCAAACCTAAGTTACACCCTGAGTTAGCTATAATAATATGTATTGTGTGAATTTAATTGTAATATTTATCTACACTTGCAGAGTAAATTATGTCATAACTTAACTTCATTTTTTTTATTAGTCTATATTTTACATAGCCTATCTGTTTTACTTTACGTAGCCACAAGCCTTAAACTATTGGCATTGTAAGCTTTAGAAGCCTTTTTAAGCCTTATAAAGGTGTAATAGTGTGTATTAAAAGCTCTGTTTTAAATATTTCTTTGTAAGCCTATAAATTAGAATACAGTTCTATACACGAGGCTAAATTACAGTTTCATACAGGAAAATATATACAGTTCTATACACGAGGTTAAATTACAGTTTCATACATGAAATTCTTATGCAACTTTATACATGTTTTTAGCCATGTACTAAAACATGTGTTTTTTTTTCTTATAGTGAACATCACTGGTTTAAGTATTACATGGGTTTATCCTACTACAAGTTTTGACTTCCATCTTCGGAACAACAACAAAAACAGCTATAATGAAAACTTTCTGAGTGTTGCTAGAGTTTTTAAACTGTCTGTTACTTAAAATATGATATCTAAATAATAAAGGCTTACATAGTTGAAAAAGGGCTACAGTAATATTTTTTTTTATATAATAATAATTGGGTGGTGCAGCTATAGCATATTTCGGACCTTAGCCCTAAGGGCTCTATATTAGAAAATCTACTTACCTTCTTTTTAATAGAGAGACGTCTCATATCTTTTTTTATTATTAATTAATTTTTATCTAGTATTAAGTTTGGCCATAGATATAAAATTATTATCAAATCCATGGTGAATGTATTCAATTTTGTAAATTTATAAACACCACTAGTTCGTAATTTTGTATTTTTTTTTATAGTAAACAGGGAGGGTTTTTCAAATTTTATTTTGGGGAGGGTTTTTTCTTTTGAACTTAATTAATTAATATATGTATTTTGTAAACTTTTTCTTTGAAAATCAATTGTACTTAAGGGTATGTCAGTTTAAAATTTTATTATTTAAGGGCGTATAATCTTTTGTGTTTTTAATTTAAAATAATATTTTAATAAACAAATTGTTTATTAAGTGAATTGTATTTGTTTGGCATTTCCTGTGAATAGCTAATTCAGGTGTTTCTTGAAAACCTTTCCAAAATGAGGTAAGGCTACAGTTTATTATCCTTAGAAGGATTTATCATCTTTTTTTTTATGTATGTACCATCCTATTTTTGACTCAGTACGCTTTCCGTTTTGTTCGTTCCCTTTGAGGATGGTACAATAATGTCTTTTTAGACTATTTCAAGATCACCTTAAGTATTATCTTAGAGGAAATTAAAATGGCAATATGATTATTATGAACGTGACATGAAACCCTTGGTATTTTATTCAAACACGCTTACATTTGGTTCTTATTTTATTTCACTCTAGGGAGACCCTTGCGTGCTCCGCACGCCAACCCCGTTGGAACCTTCTATTCTATACACATATGTTATGTTTTCTTTATAATAAAGGAGTAGGATTAATAATAACCTCA
>JAGFPH010016548.1:0-11221 GCA_018207615.1 Philaenus spumarius
AGATCAAAATTTACTTTTAATCTTGAGCAATTTTCTTGACAAAAAAATGTTTACTAAGCGTTAATAATGAGTTTCATTTTAAGTGTAATAAACAGTATCAGTTAACTGACACAAACTTTCTCCCAACTTACTGTAGTCAAAATAATATTGTTTTTAATCATTTTATTTGCTACTTTTTAGAACAAAACAAAAAAATAATATTCTACCTACGTCAATCGTATAAAAAAATTATTGTCCCAGGCGGGATTCGATCGCGCGACCTTTGAATTACTGGCCGTGCTCGCTACCGTGGTGCTACCCCGTGCGGCTGCTGCCACGATGCTAGATTGACAACACAAACTTGTTTATTTTTAAACATTTCCCCATAATTATAAAACGCCAAAGTTTTAATAAAAGCGGGTGGTGTAATTTTGTTTGGCATCTTAAGCACTATAAATACTGAAAATTTGATCAAAATCGTTAGAGCTGTTTTTGAGAAATTTGCATTTTTGTCGTTTTTTATGGGTTTTTAGGGGTAAAAATTAAAAATTCAAAAAAATGAAAAAAAAACGCCTGGTGATATTAGGGTTTAGTACCTACATACCAAATTTCATGAAAATCGGACCAATAGTGTCCTCTCTGGTCGTGTATACATACAGACAGACACCATTCTAAAAACACTTTTTTGGGTTCAGGGAGCACCAAAACAAAAAATTACACTAAAAATATTTTTGGGTTCAGGGAGCACCAACACAGATAATTGCACTAAAAAATTTTTTGGGGTTCTGGGAGCACCAAAACAGATAATTCAACTGAAAATTCAAATTCGAACATTTTTACGAAAACAATAGTATAGGGTGGAGAAAGTAAAAATGTTCAACATAGATATAACAATAATTATTATGTTTTCGATCATATCCAAGGATTAAAATTGGGTCTACCCTTAGTAACTTTTTAGGCTAAAATTAACTTAAGTCTTGAGAATTTTTTCATACTGTAATCATTTCGTAAGGTTTAAATTGTATTCTATTAGAATCTTTATGAAATTCTTGTATTTTTTACATTTCTTTATAACTTGCTTGTAAATTATACAGTATATAAAATACTTACTGGCTTTCTAATTTTTACTTGGTGATTTTTAGCCTATGTTTTACCGAACACTTCAGGCTTCCTCAAGTGCATCACTCAACACAACAATGTTTATTGAAACAAATATACAATATAATTAAATTATAGTTTGAAGGCTGAGCTATTGTTCAGTCAGCTTTGTTGGTACCTCCACAACAGTTGAGTGGGTTCGAACCTAGTCACTGGTAATCGAGTTGCCTGAGCTGAACGCTACTCCTCACGACTTTATTATTCAAACTGGCAAAATATCAGGACGTTAAGCAACAAAAATACAAACAAAATTATAAATAACATACATGAAATGCGTATATATTGCTATTTGAGTCACGACCTTGATCAAGAGACCATAAACGAACACACAACAACATCGAATCCCAATTAATTTAATTAAGTAAATTACGTTTCATGTTTTCAGTTTTGTTTTTTGTGCATACGTTTAAAATCGAGATAAAAATAATAAAACGTTTTTAAAACGACATGTTGTATTCATACATTTGATTAAAATAAGGTTGTCATTTGAACATTTTGAGTTCACACTAAGTGATACATTTGAAAGTGGATGATTTTACTTCATAAATTATGAAAAATACTTCCACTTTTATACAAGAATATATTTATACAATTTTATTTCTCTCTTATCAAACAAGTTTAACCAGGAAATTTGTAATCCTAATAAACAACGGTTTAGAACATCGTGTTTAATTATTGAGAATTGTCAATTAAAACGGAAGAAGATTAAAGTTCAATTAATGTTTGACGTTTTAGTAAATTAAAGTGTATATTAATCTTAAAAAGTAATTATAACTAACCTAACCTTTTACAACTTTGTATTTAGTAAATCATTTGACTGTAAATAAACTGAACTTATGCAGCTACTCGAGTCAGCATTTCCTTTGAAAGAGTACAACTTTTACATGCAGAACAATTCTCAGACAGACGCTGTTCGAAGTGCAAAGCAAAAGTTTAACAATTAACTCGTTTTCCGACCCTCTTCTACTTTCTTTGAGCGCAAGAAGTCTGAATAAAGGTCAATACGTTGCTAAGAAATAAAGTCTGCCATTTTGTTCGCATTGCTAAATGAAAACGATTGCTCAAAAGAACAGAAAAGATATTTTATTTAAACTTTTCTCATTAATCCTCAACGAGATCAAGAAGTAGAGTAGAAGTTAGAAATCCAACACAGATGTTTACTTAAAATAAATCACTCGCGAGTGTGTTTTAGCATTTCTGTCGGTTTAATTCCGCAATACATTACGTTCAGATTTATTTATAGTGTGGCATACCATTATTTTCGTTATCATAAAGTTTATATAATAGGAAAGAGATAAATAATAACGGTTGCACGATTTGAGAGAAATTTTATCCTTGAGCCGATTTCATAAATTAAAACCAATCTTGCAATATGTATGAAGAAGTCAGTAATTTCAACATAACGGCAAGAAAGTTTCTCATAAGGTGAAAACCAGGTTTGTTTATTATTATCTGTTTAAAGTAAAATTTATATAAATGCTGATATACAGGGAGTTTCTGTAATGCGATGAAATAACGCATGGGCAGGTCATATGGGTAAAAATAAAAAAAACATTCCTTTAAATATATATAATCGCTTCATTAACCAGATATCAGCAATTGTTTTCACTATATAATGTATATATCTCTATAGAGGCTCAATTGATTGAGTTGAAATTTTGCACCTTACTCATCAATAAAAGCCTACATTGAAAAACTAATCAAACTTGTTAAAAATAATATTATTAAAAATGACGACCGTTAAAATGATTTATCGTAAATGAAAATAACTTGAAAAGTAGATTTTTATAAAGAATTGCAAGATTAACTTTCTATGGTCCGTTTTATTTCCTAATGGTGCAACTGTAAAAATATCGAACAAAGGATGACAGTAAAACAACGTCCGTTTGCGTGCATTATTTTGATATGCACACTAATGGATGACTATTTCTAAATCAAACATTCCGCCTATCTACCATTTTGCAAGTTATTGAGTCATTAGAAAATATTCGGTGATTAAATTCGTGTGGCATAACGATCAGTTATATATACTTAATTCTACTTAAGTTACTGTTAAATAAATAATCCTATCTTAAACAAGAGGTACTTAAAAATAAGGTAGAGAAACAAGTTTGTCGATAGGTGCTAAAGGCCAGTTAAGAGGAAGTGTGTTTATTTATTTTAGTATGTAGTATCTTTGGTCCATTTTGCGCATTCATTGCTATGTGTTTGTATAAAGAAACCTTCGACCAGATTTTTCAAAATGATTGAAGCAACTTCTTAATTATTTTCCAATGGTTAGTCGATTCTCCGGTATAAATGCGATGCCACATTCGAGAGGAGACATAATATTGTTACGAATTAGGATATGTCCTGAAGTTAGGTAGTTGTAATTGTGAGGATAGTCCGTAGCAGAACAAATGGGATGAGAATTCTGCACAGTTTCCATTCATACCAACACTGTCGCGAGTTCTTCAAATTTTAGAGCCTTATTTACAATGCACAGTTTTAAGTGACGTTTTATTGATTTTGCTTTATCTCACGGCAATGCCTCAAAGTTAGAGGCAGCAGGAGCATTAAAACTCCACTGACTGCTGCGTTGGTTTCAATTGGTATACATGTTCTCATTTTAATATTTCAAGAACCTGTACACTTGCTTGAGGTGATTTGATGATGTCTGGAAGTTTTCTCTCCGTTAATGTTTATATTGTAAGAAATACTACTTTGACTGGAGGTCCTACCAACCCAGCTATAAATAGAGGTAAAGAGAGATCTGAAGTTATTTATACATTAATAGCTTTAGTTGACATACAAATGAACAGATTAATATAGGAATTTAAAGATTTTGCATTCTTGCTATTACTGTAAGGTTAAGAAGGCATGCCATTTAAACTTGTAACATTTAATCATTGAAATAATCGTATCCTAAATAAACTACGGAGTAAATTAAATTACAAGTGAAAAAACATGGCACAAGACCGGGATTTGAACCCAAGACCTTTTGCCTTTCCGGGGCAATACTCTACCACCGAGCTATCCTGATCCTGCAGATATTGGTCGATGTTATCTCAATTGTACGGTTTTTCTGCATTTATGAATTAATAGACTGAATACCTCGCATGCGACATTGAAAACAATCTCAATTCCTTTTGCAGCCTACAGTGGTGTTATTTATTATTAATTTAGTTAATGTTTTCAATGTCGCATGCGAGGTATTCAGTCTATTAATTCATAAATGCAGTAAAACCGTACAAGTGAGATAATATTGACCAATATCTGCAGGATCAGGATAGCTCAGTGGTAGAGTGTTGTAAGGAAAGGCAAAAGGTCCTGGGTTCAAATCCCGGTATTGGTCCATGTTTTTTCACTTGTAATTTAATTAATTTAACCCTTGCTGAGGAAGCGTGTAAGCAGGTAATTTATTACAAATTAAAAATAATAAACTACGGAGAGCAAAAATACCAAACTATTTTTAAATAATAACTTGTACTACGCTAGGGCAAAGCAATGAGAGTGTGGGATAACTTTCTCAGATCAGAGTCAAAGGTTAGAAAGTAGTAATGGCTGTTTTGTAGATTTTGATGCGTCTCATCGACCGCATACCCTGAGCAACCATCTTGATCTGACCAGGAGAAAGATTTATAAAACCTAAAGATGGCGTTTGTCTGAAAATACATATTCATTTTGAGTTAGTTTTAAAACATTTTCAAAAATTGTTTAAGTTTTTGAGTAAATAGGAGTCCCACTATAGGATTTTCTGATTTAACTTTTTTAAATCGAAAGACGAAAGCCACAACCCGCTAAAGACGAGAAGGTAAGTAAAACCTTTCCATATTGTTTTTAAGTAATTTTAGGTATATGATATTGAGGTAATCTATTATTTTAGGTTGTAACTCTGGGTTGCAGAGAGTTTGGGTAAAGGTTTGTTTTTAAGGGCTAAGATGTTATTAACTGACCACCACATCGTAGAGTTAAGCAGTGAACAAGTATACATGCTTCTGGAAGGCAGATACGCTGGGTTGTTTTGGGCTGAGAAGTTATGCCACAATGTTAGAGTCTCAATAGTTTTAACGACTCGATTGGCTACACATGCGTTTAGTAAATGAGGAGGGTTGAGCCAAGATAAGATTGCGGTTGAGTTAGTAAAAAAATAAATAATTGAAATATTTACTTTTTGGATAAAATCTGTCATGAATTGAATAAGACTGCAAGAAGTAAATCGGCACAATGCTCGAGACGAGTTACACTTTGTAATTTAGAGGAACCACATTACTTTTGGGATCTAGTAGCATAACATGGTTTCTCTGTTAAATTTTCATGTCAAATATGTGACTGCCTACAATAAGCTTTTTTTATTTGCTTCAGATAATCCAACACAAATTTTGAAGAAAGTATACTGTGAGAGTATATCGAGGTACGCGGAAAAATATCAACTCTGGGAACTCTGATATTTGCCACATATCCCTACGTACAGAAAGAAGGTAGTGTGTCATCCCATCCCACTTGACTTTTTCACAAGAGTTGTATTAGTTGTTTGTCTAGAAAAACTGTTGGACTGAACCAAAAAAAAATAAATAATCTTGTTATTAAAGATAATATCAACAGATTTTTTTCAGAAGACGGATATTCAGTGCAGCGAAATTTATCAGTGTGAGTTTCATATTCAAGGACTAGATCTCCCATTGTGTATTACAGTTCCGAGTCAAGAAGTTAAGGGATCAGGGAGTATCTTCGGTTAAGGACTAAAATACCTTTTTTCCTAGCCCATTTGGAAATACTAAAACCTCTCACAGTGAACAAGTTAATCAGTGGTTTATCCAAGGCTTTCTCGTGAATGTTTATGGAGGTTTCGACGCTTCTGGATGGTTATCTTCTTTGTAAATGACAGGATGTTTGACCAAACGTTAAGCAAATTAAGGTGATGCAATAAGGCCATACGTTATGGTGCGTAGTTCATACTGTTTGGGTGGCAGACGAAAGATTACTTTTCCAAAAAAAATTGTATTTTCTATAATCGTAATTTAATGAGAACATTCTGTAAATCATTTTGGAATCAGCTTACACAGGATTGGTTTTCTACGGAAGTTAAAATTATATTTGAAATATCCTTTTAAAGTTTGGGACCTTTCAATAATATTTAATTCAGAGAAGATATAAACGTTTCCATCTAAAACAATTTTTAGTTTAGTTGCAAATTGTTATTATTTTTTGTTAACACCTTGGTGGAGTATGATGTAGTTTGTTTCTGTTTGATCTGTTCATGTACCTTTATATCCAGAGACAAATTCATGATATTTAATCTTGAGTTTTTTTTTTGTGAAATTGTTCAGTTGTTTCAATGTGTAGATTCTTTGAAATGATATAAAACTGTGTAGCGACCTGATGAGTTCCTGGAATTTTTCTGAAAGTAGAATTCAGAAAAAGTTTCATGGTGTAATCACTTCTTCAAGTTTCCAAAATGTGGAACGAAAGTATCAAGAGATGACTTTTGATTTTTCGAATTCAGCAGGAAATGTTTCAATAATAACCCATTACAAACATGAAGAGATAGATCATGGTTCTTATTTTGAATGAAAAGATCCTTCAGTGGCTGTTTGCGGATACTGGTAAGCTCAAAAATACAAAAATCAGCTTAAAGGTATTGTTCATGCAAGTCAATTATTGTAAATATAAAATAAACTTAATAATTTGTATAATTACATTTTTGGGCTAAATTATTGTACACTTTAATTTAAGTGTTAGTTCATAAGTCGTATCTAGCCGATGATTGATAGAATTGTGCAAATAGACTGTACAAACAGCGATGATAACCTGTGCAAATAAGGACAGTGAACGGAGCTTTCTTTAAATTGCATTCGGGCACAGAGTTATGTAGTGTAGTTCAGACTCAACGATTGACAAGATTATGCGCTATCTAAGTTGTACATTTTTTAAAGGCTACAATTATTGTACGTTTTGTCGGTCACTTGTTCTATCTAAAAACGTTAATTTGTAATAGACTATGAGTTATTTACCTTCCGTATTTATAAACAGTTTGTTGAACAGTATTAATTGTTAAACTCTATATTATGATTGAAGGAACGAATGAATCAATCAACCAGCCATTACAAGCGTGTATGCCAACGTACGCCATTTTAGATACGAGTGTCTACTGTATACGTTCCGCTTTACTACAGTGCCATTGGACTGGACAGTGTGATACAACACAGATAAGTGACATGGGATCATTTCCCTGTATTGTATAACGATATTGTTTTATATTTTATTTCTACAAGACATGAACATTATAAAAACTATTTTATTTCATTTGAACAGTATGAACTATATTATTTCTAATTGGACAGTTTGAGAGCTATTTCTATTTTCATTTGTATTTTATTAAAAGCTATTTTATTTTCATTTTAATTTTATCAAGAAAGAAATATTATTTAAATTACTTTATTAAATACCAAGAGATAACTTGTATAATTTTTATATTTAATTTCATGTATACATTTCAAGTTTATAATACATTTACAAAAGTAAACTATACGTCATTGACGTTATGTACACCTTGTTTTCACCTTGCATAGACAGGTATAAAGGAATGAAAGATCTGCCAATTTTAAATTACGAATCCTATATAAATCATATTTTGTGATACTTTATTTCAGGGCAATTTGGTTCAAAGCAGTAGCATAGAATCAGTCGAGTTTATTGCAATTGGATAAATTAATTATCTGTACCCTTAATATCAGTTGCATAACAGTAATAAACTAAATTGTCAACTAGTATGGATCTAATTACGATTACGTGTTTCAATCTAGAAACTAATTAATCAGAAAACACTCGAATCTCCATCAACATTGCCATTTTGCTTCGTGTTTTTGAAAATAAACTAATGATATTAAACTGTTTTTTTTTTTTAGTTACAAGTTTATATAATTAAATTTATTATGCATTGGCAAACAATGGATTGTACTAACGACGTTATAGTAAACTTGTAGCTTTAATGTATAATAAAGCAGTGCTTTGAAATGATAGTCTTTAAAAATTATCTTAATTAACATACGAGTCAAAACTGTTATAATACTCGAAAAAGTCTAAAGAAATTATACAACGTTATGGTTTTAACCTACAAGTAAGAAAAAGACAATTTGCTGTTTTTTGCTAATGTGTCAAAAAGATTAAATGAAAGACAAACATTTGATTTTGCTTTAATATTATATGTTTAACATTAATTTAGTCTTAAATAATGTATATTTAGACATACTTATACAATCATATATTAAGGACAGTAACGTATAATTCGCATAATACATTGCAAATATGTACAAATACTATCCTTGAGAGCCTTTAATTTGTGTATACATTTAACCCATGATAAATATTTTAGTAAGTTGTATTTGTTCCAAATATGATTAAACATTAACATTTGACTATAAATTATTATGGCTAAGTGGCTAAATTCAGGGAGTCCATTTTACGACAGGATTAGTTGCATACCATTTATAGAGATATTGCTAGTGCAACCGTTTTAGTAGAGTATTAGTTTCAAAGCGTTGCCAGTTAAAGAGATAATATTAGTGCTTCCAGGCTAGTTCCAGAGTTATCAAAGTCGATTCACTTCACTTTATGTCTGTGAAACTCACGAAGTAAGTGAACAAGGATAACAAAAGCCATATTTAAATTACCCCACCTAGGCGCCGAATCCACATCTCCCAATTATATTAGTTATTAGTGTCAAACAAGTTACGGAGATATTAGTATCTAAAAATACCGTAGATGTTAGTCTTACATGGGTGCCGGAGTTATGAGTGTAGATGAAGTTCCGTATATATTAGTATCATATAAAAGTGTAGGCGTTAATTTGTAATACATAAGGGCCGGAGTTATTATGTAGTATAGAATGAGTTTCGTAGATATACCCACGTAACGTGTATTAAACCGACAGCAAAAACACACCATTAAAGTAAAACAATTCTTCAATTCTGTCACTCCAATTATTATGATTTCTGTTTTACATCAATACATCCATAATCCCGAATAAACAAATAAAACGTATTTCTATTATAATATAAGTGTCGGAGTTATTAGTATCGAATAAGTTCCTTAGGTATTTGTGTTGTATAAATATCGGAGTTATTAGTAATACATAAGTGCCGGAGTTATTAGTATTTACTAAGTGCCTTAGGAATTAGTATTATATAAATGTCGGAGTTATCAATAATACATAAGTGCCCGTTGCCGGTACCGCACGCGATATTTTTGCCGAAATAATATGTATGTGTTAATAACGCTTGTGTATTGTGTTTTTTAATAGTTTTTTACATGTGTGACGACCAAGATTAAGCGATTTGACTGTTTTTGTACTGCCTAATAATGAAAACATAGTGTTTTTGAAACCGCGGTAGCCTTTACAAGGTGAATAATTATACCACGAGACGGTGTACTGTAAGCACAAATTTTTTATATTAATATTTGATCGTTCTATATTTTGTAAAACTGAATGATGGTCATGGTTCATACAAAGTATTCCTATTTACTCTTAACGGTATAGACTTTTACACTACTCTCATCAAATGATGGATGGATACAGAATTTACTCTGGGTTTCACCGTACCATAATTAATTGTCCCTTTAATTCCTTGCCCTCATTAATAATGTATGTGTAAGTTGGAGCTCTAAGTCTAGCGCGGAGGCATTCATCACCACCCCTTGACTCCGCCTTCACATAATTCAGGGGCAAGTTAATTGCTCAAGTTGCGAGATGCAGGTTTATACAACTTATACCGTGTACATAGGATCACTATGTTGACACATGTAGAGGGAGGTTTGTTGGCGAGCAAGGATATATCTACCCGTAATTATTACGTTAAAAATAAAATACACCGGAGAAACACGTATTTAATTCGGGTATCAAAAGTTTTACCGTTTTATTAAAAGAGTCTGAATGAAATCAAAGCCTCAACATGCCGCATATTCAATACCATGAACTACTTATGAAATAAATAAATCTTTCCAAGATGGAAAAACATTATGCATTTATTGGTGGGAACCAGTAAAAAGAGGTGAGACACATTATTAGCGTTCACAAGATCACTTCACAACTTTAGATTTGCTAGCCTATAAGGGATATGAGTTCCTATAACAATACTAGATTTACAAACTTTTAGCTCTAGTAATTTAGAAAATAGAGTGTGGATGTGTGGTTCATGCAATTATACACTACTAGGGGAGAGCCCTGCGTGCTCCGCACGCCAACCCCCAACGGAACTTTCTAAAATCATATGTTATGTTTTATTTATAATAAAGGTGTAGTATTAATAATAACCTCAAAACTAAGACGGTAAATAATGTTAAATGTTTAAATTAAATTATTTTTTATATTTTATAACAGCAGTTATAATAATGGTTAAAAGAACCAGCAAGGCTCAGGTCTACACTTTAAAACCCTAACCTAAAAGCTAGAAGTACAAAAATAATTGCTTCAAATTTTGAAATAAAGCTGCTAATGGAAATATTGGAGCAAATATTATCTGTTATTTTATTCAATTGATTGCTATGGTAATAAATGTAAATACATGTGTTGGTTTATCATTCTAGGCCTAACCCTAAATTTTTTTCTGACTAAATTTACAAATATTGAAATAAAAAAAGGTTTTTTATCGAAATGAATTTTATAGCCTATGTTACTCAGGGATAGTGTAGCTTTTTATTAGTAAAACTATTTTTTCTATCGATTCAGTAGTGCCAGAGAATACCCATTACATACAAACAAACAAACAAATTTTACCTCTTTATAATATTAGTATAGACATATAGCACAGTTGTTTAAACAAGTTTTGACAAAACACCATAGCAAAGGCCTATTAAACTATTCCTAGTACACGGTGTCATAAAATGCACCAAATTGCTATCAAACTTTAGCCCCTCCAAACTAAGATATTTGAAACACAAGTAAAATAACGTAATTCATAATACTATGCTAAATGTCATGGTGATATCTTTATCCGTTATAGAAAACTAGGGGATACCCCTGCGTGCTCCGCACGCCAACCCCCAATGGAACCTTCTAAAAACAAATGTTATGTTTTATTTATAATAAAGTTGTACGATTAATAAT
>JAGFPH010016549.1:7202-19144 GCA_018207615.1 Philaenus spumarius
AAGATGCCAAACAAAATGACACCACCCGCTTTTATCAAAACTTCGGCGTTTCATAATTATGGGGAAATGTTAAAAAATAAACAAGTTTATGTTGTCAATCTAGCATCACGGCGACGGCCGCACGGGGTAGCACAACGGTAGCGAGGACGGCCAGTAATTCAAAGGTCGCGCGATCGAATCCCGCCTGGGACAATAACTTTTTTATACGATTGACGTAGGTAGAATATTATTTTTTTGTTTTGTTCTAAAAAGTAGTAAATAAAATGATTAAAAACAATATTATTTTGACTACAGTAAGTTGGGAGAAAGTTTGTGTCAGTTAACTGATACCGTTTATTACAATTCTTCACAACTTTCAGTTTTTTTTAGATTAGGTAAAAGCAAAGAAAATGTTTACTGTATTATCTATAAAGGTTTACAAACCATAAATCGAAATTTGTGTAGTATATTCCAAGTGGCATAAAAACCATTTTGCATTTCGATCACTTAAGTAATGTAATGAAATGGAAAAACTACCCTTTAAATTAAATCAAGCAATAGCGAAGCATTGCTGGGTCCACTAGTATGAAATAAAAAGCCATTACAAGATAATATTTTCATCTTTATTTTGATGTATAATAATGTATATAAATACAATTCTTTTTACAAATTTATAAAATCTTATCTAAATTTTACAACAGTAAAATATACTATTTGATATATACTAGTAATATATATACTAGTAATATTCTGAATATACTTAAAATACTAAATATACTTACTTAAATACTTACTACAATACTTACTAAATATACTTAAATATACTAGTAATATTATATTTGATATGTGAATACGAAATAAGAATTAATTAAAAGATATAATTTTTGTAGGCCTAAATTTTAATAAATCAACACATTTTAACAAATAGGCCAGTAGTAACTGTTAGAAATCCTTATAATTGTACACATTTAACGAGTTAGAAATCCTCCTCAGCATTGTTAGGTAACCCTACTACATAAAGTTTGTTGTTTTTAAATCATATTTTTTTAAATTATGTATTTCTGACATGTATCTAATTAATCTGCCTGTGATTATTCACGGGGACTTTCTTACTGGTAATAAATATTTGATATTTTTGTTGCCATGATAATTAGTTATTTCACTTTATCTTGCTATCTTCTTATATAATAAACAATATGTACTGTATATTAATTCGCTAAGGAGTTTCTTTATCGGCCCATTACACGTCGTTATTAGTGAATTTCCATAGGAAAAATGAGCTATTGCAGTGGCCCTTATGGTAAGACCCAAGGTCGGAAGTAGCAAATGAGCACCGATCATGGATCATGGTCTCCAGACCAAGTTTTGGGGTGTCTTTAAAAATCATATATATATATATATATATATATATATAGGCTATGTATATATGTGTTCGCACTCTAGCGGCCGCATTTTAAGTCCGATTTAGTTCAAATTTGGTACACATGTTGTTGGTTGTCTACGTCGCTTGGACGAGTTCGTTAGCCAAAAAAAATCCAACAATCGGAAGCACGTTTTTTGACCGGAAGTAACTATTATTTGAGATTTTTCCTACGAGAATGAATTTGTTTTTGAATTTTTTCTACAAATATAAATGATGTGCATCTGCACATTTTGTTTTTTTACGCGACCTTATGGCTCGCTTAGTTCCTAAAAAATTGATCAAAACGTAAAATACTAAAATTACCCGGTTTAAAGCCATATGGTGGAGTTTACCGTAGGGTTGGCGTGAGAAGCACGCAATGTTTTGTGGGTTGAAGATACTCCCAATATGCGGAATGGTGTGCGAACCATTTTGCAGCTATTCAGCACCGTCGTGAATAGACCTACTTCCCAAATTGTTGGTTGAAACCCTAAAACATAGGTCTATAAACTTAATTTTGGAAATTTGCTCAACTCACGTCAGCGGTTCAGCTGCGTGGTCGAATTATTTTTCAAGCAATGTGTACAAATGAAATGTCATTTTATACGTTTTACACTTTAAATTTACAGAAGATAATAATACAAAATATCACTGTATTAAAAAAACCTTAAACATACGTTTTTACAGTGTCAAGAACATGAGTGGAAAACAATGAGCCTTTGATTGAGAAGTGCTGCCAACTTCTGAATCAAAATTTCCCTAGTTTTACACCACTGGGACGTTGAGAGCCCCCACGTATGTGCAATTAGGGTTAAGCTAGACAATAAATCAAAACTGTTTAACATCTGAAGTTTCACTTAAAGTACTCCCGCATTTATCCAAAACCAAAAGCACACAAACAAAGTCTATCCAATGTTTGTTTTTAGAACATTTAGTTCCATCCCGTTGTATTTGTGTTCGTTAAAAGCAAACACGAGGGCGGTATATAATCCTCTGGAATGAATACACCGTTCCTTTGAAGAGTCTAGGATGTGTTTGGAATGTTTGATATGAATTAATATTTGTGTATGGGGGTGTTATTTCACGGGGAAATGGTGTTTACGGTTTACTCTGTGCAAAGGGGTTGGGAAAACGAACTGCACCGAGGGCGAGAGATTAACCTAGTTCCTAATAATGGAATCGTGATGTAATACCGGCCCACTTGATTGTATCCACTGTTTGGAATAGTAAGGTTGAACTTAAATTTGCTAAATTGGTTGCTATGGTAATATATACCAGGTGTCTTAAAAGTCCCTCTCCCCTTCTTTAACTTTTGTGTTTGCTAAAACAAACAAATATCCTTTGGGGAACGATACTAACTTATCCCATAGTATCTTTTGAACCAATCGGATATTTTGAGTGTCCCCTAAAAATGGGGGATTTTGGGGGCAACTCAAAATTTTTAAACGGGAAGTATGGTCATGTGATGCCTCATTTTAAAGATCTACTAAAGACTAGGGAAATGACATAAAGAAAATAAAAATCGGACTACCCAAAACAAAATGGCGGCCCTAAACGTGTTGAAATAAATCGACATAAAGTTGCTAATATCTCGAAAAGGAAGAGTTTTTAGAAAAAATTTCAAGAGACAAAAATGTTTATTTCAAAGAGCTTGATCTAAAATATTGCTTCCGAATCGATTTCGTAAATTTTAAGTCGACTTATCATCTTAGAAAATTTTGTAAAAAATGAAATTCACGAAATCGATTTGAAAGCAATTATTTAGGTCAAGTACTATGAAATAAACATGTTTTGTCTCTTGAAATTTTTCTTAAAAACTCTTCCTCTTCGAGATATTAGCAACTTTATGTCGATTTATTTCAACACGTTTAGGGCCGCCATTTTGTTTTGGGTGGTCCGATTTTTATTTTCTTTATATCATTTTCCTAGTCTTAAATAGACCTTTAAAATGAGGTATCACATGACCATACTTCCCATTTAAAAATTTTGAGTTGCCCCCAAAATCCCTGATTTTTAGGGGACACTCAAAATTTCCTATTGCTTCAAAAGATACTTTGGGCTAAGTTAGTATCGTTCCCCAAAGGATATTTGTTTGTTTTAACAAACACAAAAGTTAAAGGGGGAGGGGAGTGGGACTTTCAAGACACCTGGTATAAAGGTTTTCAGGCCTAATATAGGCCTATATATTATATTATATGTTTTCAGGGGTAATATATATATGTTTTGGTTCAATGTAGGCCTAACCTAAAATTGTGTCAAGTTGATCTAAATCGGTTATTTAATTTATAATGTAACAACAGATGTTTGAATTTATATTAAGTCTTTTCGTTTAAATTTAGTTTGAGTTTGCTTTTATTTTTTAACCCAATCCAAAAAAAACGATATTTGTGAAAAAGTATCAACAGATTGTAAATGACCTAAGTTGGGTGCTGTGGTAATACCTGGTTCTAACCGTAAACGATGCCAACCAACGATTCGCCGACGTTTCTCCGACGACTCGGCGGGCAGCTTCCGGGAAACCAAAGCTTTTGGGTTCCGGGGGGAGTATGGTTGCCAAGCTTCCGTGTAAATGTATTCTGCCAAACTTTGTTGCTAAGCTTTTTATTCCAACAGCTGTTTTATCCGTTGCAGGGCTGGGAGTAAACCCCCGGATTTTCATTATTTTTACGTTTTAAAATCAAAATTTTACAAAATACTTACTTAATGTCCGCCTATGGCCCAATAAGAACATGTCTTTAAATTTTCGTGTTTGTATCTGGCTCGGCAGACCCAGCCACCATCTTGAATTATTTCAACTCCCACAAGAGCAATGTTAAACGGTTAATATGACTACTGGAGTAATAATGATCAGAAAATTATTCTGAATATGTAATTTTAAAGGTTAAGACAGTCCGATTGTGGATATCTTTTATAAATAAATATAGTTTAAAAAAACTAAAAAACACGCTTTTAGAGCATATCAAACTAAAAAGTTAAAAATAATTTTTCAAATAAGCTTAAAACAATAATAAACGATAAATACTAGCATTATTGTAAAAAAAGCGTTGGGCGCTCGATGTACGAGAAATATGGACAAAGCGTCCCACGCTTTAGACCGTTCGGCCAACGAACGAACTTGAGTAAGAGAGATATACTAACAGTAATAAGCCACTGGCTTTTAGTCCAAAGGAGAGTTATTTACAAACATAGAAACATACAAGTGAAACTAATATAAGCGTGTTAAAAAAATGTTTTTATCTAAATACTTAAAGTCAAAGTTTGTGATTGTTTTCTTATTCAATAATGCAAATATAAACAATGTAAAAAGATGAAGTTTAATTACATTTCAAATAAAAGTAATTTCAATAATGTTGGAAAATCTACGACGAAAAAATCCTCGTTATTGTGGAAGCACATACGCGCCAAATTTGTGTTCCTACTCGATACAGTGACTAGATAGAGACCAAGTCACTGTACTACTCGATACAGTGACTAGATAGAGACAGTGTGGCCAAGTGAGGTCTTGTTTCCTATTGGTCAAGATGTCGGCAGCCATGTTTTTCCTAAATTCGTATCTGTTTACATTCATTCACGTTCACATATTGTAAAAGCGACTTTACCTATTTTTTAACAGATATTTGTTAGTTTTTACTTTAAAATAAACGTAATAGTTATTTTAAAGTGATTTGTGTTGAAGTATGTGATATTGCACCAAATTAATAAGGAAATGACAGCAGATTAGGCTACTCCCGCCACTCTACGGAATCGTTTCAGCGCGCATATTTCAGAAGTAAGTACATACCAAAAGTCTTTTATTTACAACATTTTAAAAAAGTTCATAACATAGGCTATTCCTTTTTATCAATAGAAAATATAAATGCAATAAATATTAGTATTACGCAATTTTAAGAACTGTTTTTGGCCCAAACCTATAATTTCGTCCGTGTTAGCCCTACGTTTGTTTATAGTTTTCAAATTAAATTGTCATCGTTATTTTTTCTTTCTTTTAGTCTTGGTGAAGGTACAATCTAAGGCAAGAATCACATTAATAAGTAGGCCTAACTGAAATAATGAGGGAAATTAATAATGAAACCTGTTTTTCGGCTTTGAATAACTTAAACTTGAAAGTCTTGAATTGCCTAACCTCAAAATCAAAGAATTGTAATTTCGATGTTAAATTGTAGTTAGAGACATTAATTTTATTATTGGCTTTCAATTGAAATAGAAATAAATTAGTTAGGAAAGTTTGAATTGCTTCGCTTATTAAAAACAAATCAGATGGAAATAAATGCATTGTAAAAATCTGAAAGTGTAACTTTGAAAATATTTAATTTGGAAAATTTATTCATTGATAAAAAAAGGCTAATTAACAACAGGATAATAATTAAAAGACAATTGGTTTAGTTTTATACTGTGCTAAGTCTATATGTAGCTGTGATTGTAAAATATTTTGTTAGAATGTAGCCTACTATGATCCTGTTCTGTGAAAATATTATCTCAGAAAAATTTTCATTTTTAAAACGAAAATGTCTATAAGTTGAGAATTAAATTTAATTAAAAACAATTTCATTATGACCAGTCAAATATTTTTTCAGATAGCTACAAATTATTGAAAATTTGGTTCCTTGAAAATAATACAAAACCTTAACTTTTATTCAAATAAACCGCATAAATAATGTAATTGAACTTCAAAATGTTTTTTTAACGTAGAATTGAACAAAGAAAATAATAGTGCAACTTGTTTTGATATAGATTTATTAGTTTGTAATTAACGTAAAAATTTCAAGAGACAAAAAATGTTTATTTCAAAGTGCTTGATCTAAAATATTGCTTCCAAATCGATTTCGTAAATTTTAAGTCGACTCCTACATCTTAGAAAATTTTGTAAAAAATAAAATTTACGAAATCGATTTGAAAGCAATTATTTAGGTCAAGTAGGCTACTATGAAATAAACATGTTTTGTCTCTTGAAATTTTTCCTAAAAACTCTTCCTTTTCGAGATATTAGCAACTTTATGTCGATTTATTACAACAAGTTAAGGGCCGCCATTTTGTTTTGGGTGGTCCGATTTTTATCTTCTTTATGTCATTTTCCTAGTCTTACATAGACCTTTAAAATGAGGTATCACATGACCATACTTCCCATTTAAAAATTTTTAGTTGCCCCCAAAATCCCCATTTTTAGGGGACACTCAAAATTTCCGATTGCTTCAAAAGATACTTTGCGATAAGTTAGTGTCGTTCCCCAAAGGATATTTGTTTGTTTTAACAAACACAAAAGTTAAAGGGGGGCGGGGGGAGTGGGCCTTTTAAGACACCTGGTATAAAGGTTTTCAGGCCTAATATAGGCCTATATATTATATTATTTATGTTTTCAGGGGTAATATATATATGTTTTGGTTCAATGTAGGCCTAACCTAAAATTGTGTTAAGTTGGTCCAAATCGGTTATTTTAATGTAACAACAGATGTTTGAATTTATAGTAAGTCTTTTCGTTGAAATTTAGTTTGTGTTTGCTTTTATTTTTTAACCCAATCTAAAGAACCGATATTTGTGAAAAAGTATCAACAGATTGTAAATTACCTAAGTTGGATGCTATGGTAATAACCGGTTCTAACCGTAAACGATTCCAGCCAGCGATCCGCCGACGTTCCTCCGACGACTCCGGGGGGCAGCTTCCGGGAAACCAAAGCATTCGTGTTCCGGGGGGAGTATGGTTGCAAAGCTTACGTGTAAAGGTATTCTGCCCAAACTATGTTGCTAAGCTTTTTATTCGAACAGATGTTTTATCTGTTGCAGGGCTGGGAGTTAAATCCCCGGATTTTCACTATTTTTACGCTAAAATAAAAATTTTGCAACTTTCTTAATGTCCGCCTATGGCCCCATAAGAAAATGCCTTTAAATTTTTGTGTTTGTATCTGGCTCGGCAGACCCAGCCACCATTTTGAATTTCAACTCCCACAAGAGCAATGTTAAATGGGTAATAGGACTAATGGAGTAGTAATAATCAGAAAATGATTCTGAATATGTAATTTTAAGATTAAGACAGTTCGATCGTGGGTATCTTTTATTAAAAAAAAAAATGTTATCTAAATAATTAAAGTCAAAGTTTGTGATTGTTTTATTATTCAATAATGCAAATATAAACAATGAAACAAGATGAAGTTTAATTTCCTTTAAAATAAAAGTAATTTCAATAATGTTGGAACATCTACGACGAAAAATCCACGTTATTGTGGAAGCACATACGCGTCAAATTTGTGTTCCTACTCGAGTGTCTAGCCTGCACTCTGGTGATTATCACACCAACTTGTTGCTCGCGGAATAATACTAGAAAAATAATAAATCCTTTAATGATCAATGCGTGAGAGAAATCTGTGTTTATAACACATACTACCATACAGTGTCACGCATGCGCATTTCAGTACGTTTACAGTCACGGTTACGTCTATAACCCTCTATTTCAACTTTACGAATCTGTCCTATATTTGCTAGCGGAAGAATTAAAAACTAGCAAACTCAATGCTAGTATAGTGTACAGCTCCACTTGGAGGGCTGCGGTCAACTCAGAAATATTTTTTCACTCCTGCCGAGCCTTAAGGGTCTGCTGTAGTGGCGGCCATCTTTGATTTTTATCCCATAAGAGCAATGTTAAATTTCAAACCATTTATTTCGTTTACTTTTTATCTTAAAATTGTTTGCAAGGTCTCATTTTAAGCACAGTCACAATACGCATCCGTGTTGCAATTTAGTTTATTTTAAATGCTTTTGATTTGTTATGTAATTGACATTTTGTAAGTACAAAGTTTGAATTTTTTTCCTAACACAATAAAAAATTAATAATGAAAAATAATTTGCAAACCGGATCCGAAATTTTATAAAGAATATTCAGTTTTTTTTCAACACTCAATTTACAAAAGATAGACTTATAAAATGGTTTGAAATGAGGCAATGTCAAAGCGTTCAGCTGCAAGAAATTGCACTGTTTAGATAGGGATATAGTGAGAAGCGCTTTCGTTTCCGGTTGCTTTCTCGTTTACTGGAGCAGACCCTTAAGTGGTTTTTGCTCTACGTTGATTTATGTCAGTCATTCAGTTAGGAAAAAGCCGCTTATATATATAGCCTAATTTACTATCACATTTCTATTACATTTAAATATTCAATTTGTTTAAAAACAACTTCAAAATAATTGTTTTTAGTTAACTTTAGAGTTCTAATCATTAGTAAATTAATCATAAAAAACTCATAAAAACATCTGAAATAAGTGCTGCAATATACATTTGTAATATCTTTGCTAGTTCTTCTTCTATGAACCTGGTTTTCGTTTTACCAATCACAAACACCAGTAAACGAAACTGAAAAGCATGACATAACCTAAAAAAGGAATGTTAGGGTAAGGATTTCTTAAGGTTTTTTTTTCTTAAAAGCGTAGATCTTTTGAAATCTTTGAAATACAATTACACTATGCAAAGAAGATGGAAACTAGAATACACACCACAGAGAGAAGACATCAAGGAAGCAGAAACAGCTGATAAGTACAAATTCAGTTTTGCTCTTTTCAGGTTCCAGCTTCCATTGAGAAACATTCCTGCAATCCTAAGGTCCCTACAAACAGGTCACATAATTTTATATTCAGATGTGTTCGAGTCAGTTCAAGCAATGAAGCGTTTTAGTCCGTGATGCCTAAAGACAAAATTACGTTCAAGATTTTCAAATAATTGTAATTTTACTGGAGTGGAACCAACAGTTGAACACACAATCTTGTTCAGAATTTATCTTTGATCTTGGAATCTGATTTGATAAATGTATTGAAGCCATGCATTAAAACTTAAACGCAACAAATAATAAAATGCGAGAAAAGAATGAACACACTCATACCAAACCAACTGAACCGGAAAAAAGATAGTAGCATAGGAGTGTTTTGAAAAAGCACGTGCAAAGGCTGACTAAACAATGGAGTAAAATAGTTGCATCACGTGCTGGGCTCGTGCTCCTTGCGTTCCTGTAACGTGCTTGTATAAACCGAATATTAATTGCCATGAAATGTTGGATAAAGGTCTAACCGCAATGAGCACGCACCGTAGAGCGGGCGTGTGTTGTCCAACTGCACCATAGGGAGTTGTCCCTAGTTCAACAGGAGCACGCAACGAGCGCTACTAGTTTGGTTCACTTTTTGACTTTGACGGTGCGGTCTCGACTCGGTCAATATATCCCGATGTTGGTAATTTTAGCCCGTTGTGTGTTTATTTTTAAATAAATTATTATTTTTCAAATAGATTTGGTGGACGAACAGAAATTAATTGACGACTATAAATACAGAAAGTGTGAATAAAAAGAGAGCATTTGTAAAAAAAATCTTCAATGTTGTTCACTTTACAACCATTGAATTTACTTCTGCTAGCATTAAAATGCCAACATATTGAGATCTTGCAAAAATTCTAAAAAATTTACCTCCACTTTTTATGAATTTTCTGGTCGTTTTCGTGTTTGGTTCGCATTAAAATGCTGAAGTATTGAAATCTTGCGAAAATTCTAAAAATTTTACCTCCACTTTTTATTACTTTTCTTGAAGTTTTCGAGTTTAGCTCGCATTAAAATGCCGAAGTATTGAAATCTTGAGAAGATTTTAAACATTTTACCCCCACTTTTTCTGACTTCTCTCGACGTATCTGCAATCACAGACGTAGAAACCTTGTGGTGCCAAAATCTTCGTAATTTTATTGTGGAGAGATGAGAAGCTTTCGAGCTTTCTATAGCGTGACAGCAACGTGACTTGCGTGACGAAAACGTCACATTTTTTAGTATTAAAAAAAACACAAGCCGAAGTCTCGAAGAAGTGCTTCGTTTTTACATCTTGTGGAAAATTACGTTCAATAAAAAAAAAAAAAATACATGGCAGTCGTGGGACTGACGTTGGAAGTGAAAACTTTTTATGTTTAAAAATGTTGGACGTTATTGTAATTGTTTTTAAATTTTTTTATATTTATCAATGTTTTTTTTATTTTTTAAATACGAAAATAATAATTATTTATGCAATATATAAGTAAAAAAAATTTTGAAATTAACTTGGAAAAAGTTGTGTATATAAAAATTATTATTAACAAACTTAATAATATTTTTATTTCATTATTATACATACAAATTATTATTATTATCATACAAGTGATATGCACAAACTAAAACATGAACAAGAAGCCTATGTTACTAAATAAACGCAATATAATTATGTATTTTCAATAATAAAAATATGTGAGTTCTCTTCTTCATCAGTAATTTCAATTACTCTTGCATTGATATCATTATCTTTATCTGTACATTCTAAAACTGATACTATATATAGACTTATGAAAACTAAAGTAAGAAACAAATAATTTTGATTGAAATCCATCCAAATAATGTCTTGTAAACACAGCATCTATTGTAGTTTTGTATCTTGTGGTGCTTTTAAGTCGATAATTTGACATGATTAATCCAAACTCTTGATTTAAAAACTCAATTAATGGTATATCTAATATTTTAAATGTTGACGATGATTTGAAATCATTTTAAAAAGAAATATCATTTGTAAAATACATAAAAATATTCCTCCCCGGCGGGGAATCGAACTCCGGTCTCCCGCGTGACAGGCGGGGATACTGACCACTATGCTACCGTTGACTGTGTTGGAATTGAGTTATTTAGTGCTATTTCTCTTTTGTAAACACAGAGGCGATGACGAATAATATCTGATGATCACGCGAGATCAGAGATTTTTACCCATCTGAAAAAATGTCTAACGCGCTATAAAAAGTTTTCACTTCAAAAAATATTTCGACAATCCTTTCTAATCTTCAGTAATCTTAAAACAATCCCATTACAAATATTACGTTTGAAAATATCAATTAAAATTAAAAACCCTCAGTGATAACATTTAAAAAAAACATGCAAATAATTCGACGGCGCATTTGAACCGCTGACGTGAGTTGAGCGAATTTCCTAAATTGAGCTATATGCGTTGAAACCGTATTCAGTATTCAACCAATTGGGGAATTGGTCTTCTTATGAAGGCGGTGAATAGCTGCCTGTGTGTATGAAATATGTTAGTAGAATCTGTTTGCACCTCAGCCTCTAGCCCCAGCTGACTCATTGCTTCTTTCCGCTCGCAGAGGATAAACGCTTTCCGAGTTTACACCTTGCCCTTGCGGCCTCGGATTATGGTCTGCGCTTTGCGAGTTCGCCAATCACGCTCGTCGGTAAAATCCCTCATGTGTATTCGTTTCGCTTGCAGCGGACGGATTTGCTTCGCGACGGTAAATTCCCCTCATGGATTTTAACCGGGTACTTTTGTTGTATTTTACGTTTTCATCAATTTTGGGGTAACCAGCGATCGTGTAAAAAAAAACAAATATGAAGACTATCTATATTTATTTTTTTTAGATAAAATCCACAAAAAGCGTCATTCCAGTATGAAAAATCATTACTTCTGGTCATAAACGTGCTTCCTGGTGGATTTGTTTGGCTGACGAATTTGTCCAAGAGAATTTTCAAAACCAACGTGTTGCCACGGGCAAAAACCCGAGACAAATGGGCTAATTACTAGAAT
>JAGFPH010016550.1:0-19143 GCA_018207615.1 Philaenus spumarius
CCCACTCTCATACACTTTGCACTTTTATTTTTAATGATTTTATACACTCCACTTTTTACTTTTATTAATTTTATTTTAACACTGCACTTGCACTTTTGATGATTTTGATTTATTAATGTGATGACTTTTACTCTCTGATTATTTAATAGTTAGATGATTATTCTGTTTGATGATTGAAAATATTAAACTAGGGCATTTTAAAAGCTGTGGTTTTGATGTTACTCTTCCGGTAGTTTTTAGATGACAGACCTCGTGTCTTCTCTAAAATGTCCCCACCATACAGTTTCACGCATTTCAATTCTTTTTTGATTGGTCTATTTGAATTTTATATTGTTCTGATTGGCTTTTCAGTTTTACAGATTTGGCAGTATTTATCGCGTGTCTGCACTCGTTGATTCACACAGAATAACGCAAAGCAGTGTATTTGTGTCTTAAGTAATTTAAGCTGGTACATCCGTTGTAACTTCCTGTTGAAATACAAAGCTAGTCTGGCCTGTTTCTTTAGTTTCATTTACTATGGATTTATTTAAAATTTATTTTATAATATATTATTATAATTATTTTGTTGATGCTGATGTTAAAGACATTGGGTATTGGTGTTTCAAGTATTGGTGTTTACCAATACTTACACTCCCACACCCTATATGAAATTGTACCACCAATTTGATGTTATTCATATGTCTACCGTCTTTCTAAATACATTGAGTCAAATGGTGACATTTATGCAGTGCCTTCGGCGTTCGGCGTTCGGCGTCTGGCGACAAAGCAGTGGACAGGTTATTGCTCTTCTTGGAATTTAAGGGGTGGGCCAAGGGTGGGGAAGGTTCTATTATTTTACATGAAACCTGACAATGAGTTTACAACATTTTACATCATTTCCTTTGCACTCTGTGTTGTGTTAAGTTCAACAAAATTACCAAAATGGCAGAACAGAATAGGCCCGCGACGGTTTTCTATGCCACTTCGAAATCGTTTGATATTGAAATTTTAATTGATTGTGTGAGGTGTCGAAGTGTTATTTGGGACCAAAGTGATGAACACTACAAAAACAGGAGCAAGAAAAAGAAGAATGGGCTGCCATATGTAGAATTCTGTATGCAGATTTTGATGAGAAGCCAGATAGTATCAAAAACAAACAGGAAGAAATTCCAGTCAGCAAACTAGTGTCACTTTTCACAACGGTTCTTACCTTGCTTGAAAGTTCGTTGAAGGACGTTTCAGACATACAAAAATAGTTAAAAAAACTTGTCGTTGTCTTCTTTCAACTCATCAAATAATGTATGAAAAACTCCTTTCTGTAATCTGACTCTATTTATTGGATGTACAGACCATCGCCTTCCTTTACGAGGTTTCTTACACAGTAAATTATGAATCAAGTATATCACGATAGGGTCCATATTTAGGTTTGTTAACCAGCAGTGAGCACTACTTGAAGTTGAACTGAAATGAATCAGCTCCCCCACCAATCATATTTAGCTTCCCCACCAAACGCCAAACGCGTGAATAAATTGTGACCGAAATGTCATAAGGGTCACTTCGAGCGACTAACGTTTTTCGAGCGACTCGCGTTTGTCAAAATTGTGAAAACGCCGGACGCTCCAAGTTCCGAGTTTCCGGAACGCTGGACGCGAAACGCCTTGCATAAAACCAGCCTAATGCTAGTAGGTCGGATTATTGTTTGTGTAGGTTATTTCTTGGCAATGTGTAAAGTTCTAGTTACTTTCGCAAAATGAAATGTTAGCTTGATCAGGGCCTAATTCTCAGATAACGAAGTACTATGAAGCGCTGTTGTTGGAATGTGTAGGCTAGTTCCCCAAGGACGTCACTTGAGAATTGCTACTATGTCTGAATGTTTACTTGCACTCCTTAGGCTGGTTTTATGCAAGGCGTTTCGCGTCCAGCGTTCCGGAAACTCGGAACTTGGAGCGTCCGGCGTTTTCACAATTTTGACCGACGCTAGTCGCTCTAAAAACGTTAGTCGCTCGAAGAACGCCCGTATGACATTTCGGTCACAATTTCACGCGTTAGGCGTTTGGTGGGGAAGCTAAATATGATTGGTGGGGGAGCTGATTCATCAGTTCAACTTCAAGTAGTGCTCACTGCTGGTTAACAAACCTAAATATGGACCCTATCGTGATATACTTGATTCATAATTTACTGTGTAAGAAACCGCGTAAAGGAAGGCGATGGTCTGTACATCCAATAAATAGAGTCAGATTACAAAGAGGAGTTTTTCATACATTATTTGATGAGTTGAAAGAAGCTTGACGATGAAGCTATGAACAGATCATTCTGATTGTAATATAATTCTAGTGGAAATGTAAAATCAAAGATTTTTATGTGAACTGTTGAAGATGTGTTTAGCTAAGGAGAAAATCAACTTTATAAACAAAAGCATAAATAAATACAGTTTTTTTTAAAGGTTTTCATTATTTCATTATACTAGTGGTACGTTCTGAAGGTCACGTATCAGGCAGCATGTATCAAATAACATAATATATATATAACTTATGAAAATATATTTATGAACTGTACAATGTTTGTTGCTATATAATTTGTAAACATTGATTCTGACAGATGTGATTTGATATTACTTTTCAATTAATAAAATATTCCATTTAAGAACTCATTTCACCTTATCAGAATAATTTTATTTGATTAATTATTTAAATAATAATATAACAATAATTAATTAAAATTTACGTTTATTATAATTGTTAATAGCTACAAGTACAACCGTTTCCAACCGCCATCCCTATTAGCGCAAACTATAAACTAAAAAAAACACCTTCAAAATAAAATGAAAACATAAAATGTATAGTTTTCGTATTAGGCTACGAATAAGTACTTGATTGTTTAGTGTACCAAATAACACTTCGACACCTCACACAATCAATTAAAAGTTCTATATCAAACGATTTCGAAGTGGCATCGAAAACCGTCGCGGGCCTATTCTGTTCTGCCATTTTGGTAATTTTGTTGAACTTAAAACAACACAGAGTGCAAAGGAACTGATGCAAAATGTTGTAAACTCATTGTCAGGTTTCATGTAAAATAATAGAACCTTCCCCACCCCTGGCCCACCCCTTAAATTCCAAGAAGAGCAATAACCTGTCCACTGCTTTGTCGCCAGACGCCGAACGCCGAACGCCCTGCATAAATTTGACTCGATGTATTTAGAGCCTACGAGCGACAATCTCTGAAGCAGCGTTTTAAATATCTGTCGCCGGTATATAGGCACGCCCGGCGACTTTCCGGCGACAAACATGTTGGGCGTTGTGCATAAATACTCCCATTTGATTCAATAGAACTAGGAACGCCGGGCGACTGTCGCCGGACGCGAAACGCCTTGCATAAAACCAGCCTTACTGTTCAGTCATTGTCCTTAATATACGCCTACTTAGCCTAGGTCTCTTTAAATGTTTACAAAAGTTTTTTTTTATAGATCAGATCTCGAAGTTATTGTTTACTTTTGAAAGCGATGTTATTTAAGATTTAATAGTTATTGGTTTTACTTATTTAATTTGAAATGTGTACTATTGAATAGCTTTTATTTTTTTAAACGTTTACTATGTGTGAACAAGGCTTTAGTTTAAAAAATGTTTTTGTTTACAATACAATGCATGATAGTGACTTGAATATTCTTAATTAGTACAATTCTTAAAGCTAGTACATGTAACTTATTTCTATTCTCTACAATATTAAATATAGACAGATCTCGAGTTATTATCTACTTGTGACACTTAAATTTACACATGACATATTTTTGTTCTTATGACCTTCTATGATACATTTTCATTCTGGAAATGTGTATTGGTTCATTTTGGAGTCTTCCATATCTTAATATCTCTACCTGGTATGTTAATTCATTTATTTTTTTAATAATTGTATATGGCCCCTTATACTTCATATCAAATTTTGTGGGTGTTTTTCCGTGGAACTCGCGTCTTATTAAGACTTCATCCCCTTGTTGGAATTCAAAGTCGGTTCTCTTCTTATCGTAATAAATTTTTTGTTTTTCTTGGGCATTTTGAATTATTTTGGGTAAAGTTTTTCTAATTTCTTGAATTTGTTTTAGATGTTGTTGGATGTCGTAATTTTGGTTTTCTTGTATTTGAATGATCTCCATGGGGTCGTTTGGTTCAAAAGCAAACATAAGTTTATTTGGCGTGAAACCGGTGCTTGTTTGTTTCGTTGAGTTGTAACAGTATATAATTTTGTCTATATATTTTGACCATGAATTTGGTTTTTCGTGTACGTAATGTGATAACATATTGGCGAGTGTGCCATTGAATTTTTCTGTTAATCCCTGTGTTTGTGGTGAATATGCGCTGCTGAAAATTTGGTTTATTCCTAGTGTAGTTGTTAAGTGTTTGATTATTTCATTGTTAAAATGCGTACCCCTATCTGATTGTAGTATTCTCATTTTTCCATGTGTCAATATCAATTTTATTAAATTTTCAGCTACGTTTTTGGCATCTGCTGTTTTGCATTTAAATGCCCACGCATATTTCGTGGATACATCCGTACATGTTAATATATATTTGTAAGCATAAGATGAAGTAATTGGGCCTATGAAATCTATTATTATTCTGTCCATGGGCCTATGTGTCGCTAATATTGGTTTTAGTAGCCCGTATGGCTTTCTGGTTGGGATTTTCCGTTTTTGGCAGGTCTCACAAGACTTTGTATAATCTTGTACGTCTTTATTTAAATTTGGCCAGTGGTATCTATCTCTTATCTTTGCTATTGTTTTAAAGTATGAAAAATGTCCACCCGTTAAAGGACTGTCATGTGCTTGTCTTAAAATTTCTTGTTTAAGTTCGTTTGGTATTGCTAAAAGTTTGGTTGTTTCTTCCTCATTGAACTGCTTGTAATATATAATTTGGTCTTCTATGATATAATGTCTGGATTCTCTATCAATTTTTTTGTTACTCCTATCTACGTTCAAAAGTGCAAGCTTAATTTGTTTCAAATATGGATCTTGTGATTGTTTTAATTCTAAGTTTTGTGTGTCAGCGTTTATTAGAAATATATCTTCAAAGTTTTGTGGGATTTCTTCTTCTGCTTCTTGTCGTGATAAGAAATCTGGTAAACCCATTGTTTTTCCTTTTTTGTATCTTATATCTAAGTCGTAATCTACAAGTTTGGTGGCCAGCCGGCCTAATCTATTTGACGGATTTTTAAAAGTCTGAAAATATTGTAGTGCAGAGTTATCTGTAAAACATGTGATTTTTCTTCCTAATAAATATTCTCTCCAGTATTCTATGGCATATACAAGTCCTAGCATTTCCTTTTCTACTGTCGAATATCTCGTTTCATGAGGTTTTAATTTTCTAGAGAGGTAAGCGATTGGAAACTCTTGGTTATTATTTGGGTCTATTTGTGTTAGTACAGCTCCTATTCCTATGTTTGACGCATCTGTGTAAACTCGCGTGTTTCTGTCCTCTTTGAAATGTGATAGCAATGGCGGATTGGTTAATATTGTTTTTATTTCTTCAAAAGCTTTGTTACAATTTTCTGTCCAAATTATTTTAGAGTTTTTTTCTTGTTGGTTTTTGAGAAGTTCTGTTAAAAGGTGTGTAATTTTTGCGTAGTCTTTTATACATTTTCTGAAGAAACCTGAAACTCCTAGGAAGGCCCTTATATTTCGTAATGTTTTTGGTTGTGTAAAGTTTAATATTGGTTGTAAGTTTGATTGTAATCCCTTCAGTTGAGACCTTGTGACCTAATATTTCAATTTCTTTATAGAAAAATTTACATTTTTTTGTGTTTAATTTTAAATTTGCTATGTCTAATTCATTTAAAACGGCTTCTAGGTTAATTAGTTTATCTTCAAATGTTGGTGCAAAAACTATCGTATCATCAAGGTAAGAAAGGCTTTTTAAAAATAGGTGTTTTGCTAAAATTTTGTTTAGATTTTTCTTTAATATTCCAGTTGAAACCTTCAGTCCCTGAGGGAGTCTGGTAAATCGTAGCATTCTGTCTTGTGTTCTAATCGTTAACAGTGGTTTACTTTCTTCATGAACTTGTAATTGGAAGAAGGCATTTTTCAAATCTAGTTTTGTAAAGTATTGTGAGTTAGTTAAGCAACTGAACATTAGTTGCAAACTTGGTATGGGGAAATTTTCGTTTTTTATTTGTTCCTTAACTTTCCTAAAATCTGCTACTAGCCTGTGAGTATTATCCTGATTTTTTACTATAAATGCTGGTGACGCATATTCTGAAAAATTTCGGCATTCTTCTAAAATTCCTGCCTTAACTAAGTTGTCTAATTCTTGGTTTAATATTTCTCTTTCCTGATTGTTTTGTCTGTAGGGGGGTACGACTACCCCTGAATTTCCTGGGATAGTCTGTATTTTTACTGGTTTTATGTTGGCTGGTGTTAGGTCCCTGACCTCTGTTGTGAATATATGTTTATGTTTTTTTATTATTTCTGTAACTTGTCTGTGTTGTGTCTCGGTTAAATTTTCACTAATTTGAAATTGCACTCCATTTTTATCGTAAATTTGTTCTTTATTTGAGTTTTCCTGTAGTGTAGGCGGTGCGGGTGTGCTTTTTTTGTTAAATTTTTCATAAATTTGTGGTTCCTCTTTATTTTTATTTATATGGCCTATAAGTGTTCTAGGAAGCAGTGTTTGCGGTCTTTTTGACGCATTGTATATATGAACATAGTATTGATTGTCTTGATTTGATATATAGGCATGAATTTGTTTTTGCTCCCTTAAGTGTCTGTCCGTTTCAAAGTCCATGTGCTCATTATAATTTTCTATCGCTTGTACACATAAACTTTGGCCCGATGCTATTTTAATGTGTTCATTAGTTCTTATTTCTGGGCTGCTTAGTATTTTGTGATTTGTTATTAAACGTACATTTTTTAAATTTTCTAACCACGATTCGTTCATATTTACTATACATTCTTGGTTATTTGCTTTTAGGGTTATATTTTTGGTACAGTAGTCTATCTTCGCTTGATTTACTAGTAGAAAGTTATTGCCTAGTATAATTTTTGCATTTATCCCTGATGCAACATAAAATTTATTAGTGAAATTTATATTATTTATTTTGAAAGGTAATGTTATCTCTCCATGGATCTTTAGATTATTGTTTGTGGCAGATTTTATTATTGTATTAGTTTGACTTGTTAATGGTTTTTGTTTTACTAGATCATAATTACATATGGATACATTGGCACCTGAGTCTATGATTGATTCAATGTTTTGTTCATCTAATGTGTCAAATGTTACATCTATTGTGCAAACTCTTGAATTTTCAGATTTGTTTAAAAATAGGGTATTATATACATCCCATGTTACATCATTTTCCGATTTCCTAGCTTTAGGTACACCATTTTGGTGTAAATATTGTTTATGAAATATACTGTATAAATCTAGAGCACTTTGTTTTTGCACCGATTGCTGTAATTCTAGTGCATTGACGCCATTATTTTCCTCGTGCTGTTGACCTGCGGCGAAGTCCGTTGTGTTTATCTCCTGAGATGGGTATTGTGTTTCAACATTGACTGAAGTTAGTGGAATTGTGTTTCCGTCATGTGAATTGCCGGCTGTCTGTTGGTACTTCTGATTTCTTAATGAAATGGAATACAGTTTGTCATTGACCTTTTTTTTTGACTTGTGTGAGAGATCGTAATTTGGCTTTTTGTGTATGTCGCATATTTGGTTTATGAGTTGTGACAATATTTTGACTTGAGTATTTTGGGGTTGTATTTCCATGTTCTTTTATCACGACCCTTTGGTCCCATTTTGGGTTGAATTTTGGTTTTTGGCATTTGTTGAGATAGCAACTTTGAATTGTGTGGCCTTTACAATTTCAGTGAAATTGTTGATTTACATTGGTATAAGGCCTATTTTGATTTTTCATGTATAGTGGATGGGGTTTTCTTTTTAAATAGAAAGCGCATTCGCTGTTTGAGTGGTTGTCCATTTTACATATGTTACAATTATACTGTCGTAAGAAATATTTGTCTGTATGGCGATTATTTTCATTGCTAATTGAGCGCATTTGTCTTTTCCTGTGTTGGACATTATAAAGTTGATAGTGGTTTATGAATCCTGGTCTTGTTTTTGTATGTCTGTTGTTAAATTGCCTGTTGTTGTTATATCGGGGTGTTTCATTTTGATAACGTTGTTGAAATGTGGTTGGTTTTTGGTCTCTTTGACTTATGTTTACCCCTAATGTGTATATAATGGCCGTGAGTTCTTCTAGCCTACTTGACATTGTGTTTACGGTTTCAAAATCTGTGTTACTTCTGTTATTTGTGTTTGCCATAATTCTTAAATGTTTCTGTTTATTTAGGGTTTGTTGAAATTCTTGGTATTCAATTTTTCTTAAGTTTTCTTGTAGTTGGTCGAGTGTTTTATTTTCCATTGTTATAATGCGTTCGAAAATTTCCGGTCTTAAACCTTGTATTACATAAGATATTATTTGTGTATCTCCTAAATTGGGATTCATTTTTCTGCAAAGAGCCTGTATTTGTAAGTACAAGTTTATGGATGTTTCTGACTCTGTTTGAGTTTTATTTGCTAACAAAATTTGTAGTTTTTGGCTCTGTGCTACTGGTGTAAAAATATTTAATAATTGTTTCTTTGCGTTTTCCCATGTTATTTCCCCCTCTTGATTTGTTTGTATAAAGCTTTCATACCAATTTAATGCTGATTTTTCAAGATATGTAGACAATAAGTTTATTTGTGTTTTTGGTGTCCAACTGTTTGCTCTTGATGCTACCTCATATTGAAATATAAATGATTGTATGTCTTCAGTTGGTAAACCATTGTATTGTGAGGGCTGAATTAAGGGTGTTTTTTCTTTCTTCTCCATTGTGTTTTTGTTTTTGTGATTGGTGCTTGTTTATTTATTTATTCCTATGTATCTTATTCCCTTTTTGTATGCTTAAATGTTATGCTTGCTAAATTTAGCTTTTTTTTTACTTATTTATAATCATATATAATTACTTAATCAGACGAAATCATATACCAGATCTTTAAATTATATTTATTTTTCAATTCTTATTCTATACACAGCTCATTTTGTATCTCTGTAATTATCTCTACCACATATATATTCTTGTAAATTTAGCGCTCCACCATGTAAGACTTTGCAAATCTGGGGGACTCTATCATGTAAGGTTTTGTATTTTAATTAAGACTACTGTGAAGTTATGTAAGGTTTTGTAAAGTTTACTTTGCCTAAGTTTATTTTGAATAGTAATATTTTAAAGTTTTGGGGGCGCCACCAGATCCTTCTTACGGATCAAATTTTAGCTTGGCATGTGACGTACTCCAAAGAACTGGGTAGAAATAAGTACAGAGACCTTTTCACAAAATTATTAAATATATTTTGAAATTTCTGAAAATAATTCCTACAGTGATTATTTTTCACAAAATAGTTAAATGCATGTAAATCTGATACCATTAATGTTTTCTCAATTTATATTTTCGAAAGTAATAAAGTGAAAGTTTACATTCGTCTAAGGAGGGCGGTGCTAGTCATTTAATTTCCCGTTCTCCTAACATTTAAATCTATATATGTCTTATTTTAATGATTGAATCTGAAAATTACTTCTAATTACTAGAACATAATAAAATCTAATATAACAAAATGTATTATATTATTTATAGATACTTACAAAATGTATTATATTATTTATAGATTTATTTGAATGATATTAAGTTGCTTTGGTGACTGATTTCGATTATTTATGAGGTGTTTTAAAACCCTCTCTTCAGTTAATCTTAATAACCAATCCCAATACAATTATTTATTAGTAAATGATTATTTATTTATTTTGATTTATTTTAATGTTACTTCTGATACACAATACTCTGGATATGATTTCGTTTGTTATTTAATTTTCACCCTCGAGATCTGTCTTTACAATGAAATGAAATTTTATATCTACTTACATAATTTTGGTTCTCTCCCACTCTCATACACTTTGCACTTTTATTTTTAATGATTTTATACACTCCACTTTTTACTTTTATTAATTTTATTTTAACACTGCACTTGCACTTTTGATGATTTTGATTTATTAATGTGATGACTTTTACTCTCTGATTATTTAATAGTTAGATGATTATTCTGTTTGATGATTGAAAATATTAAACTAGGGCATTTTAAAAGCTGTGGTTTTGATGTTACTCTTCCGGTAGTTTTTAGATGACAGACCTCGTGTCTTCTCTAAAATGTCCCCACCATACAGTTTCACGCATTTCAATTCTTTTTTGATTGGTCTATTTGAATTTTATATTGTTCTGATTGGCTTTTCAGTTTTACAGATTTGGCAGTATTTATCGCGTGTCTGCACTCGTTGATTCACACAGAATAACGCAAAGCAGTGTATTTGTGTCTTAAGTAATTTAAGCTGGTACATCCGTTGTAACTTCCTGTTGAAATACAAAGCTAGTCTGGCCTGTTTCTTTAGTTTCATTTACTATGGATTTATTTAAAATTTATTTTATAATATATTATTATAATTATTTTGTTGATGCTGATGTTAAAGACATTGGGTATTGGTGTTTCAAGTATTGGTGTTTACCAATACTTACACTCCCACACCCTATATGAAATTGTACCACCAATTTGATGTTATTCATATGTCTACCGTCTTTCTAAATACATTGAGTCAAATGGTGACATTTATGCAGTGCCTTCGGCGTTCGGCGTTCGGCGTCTGGCGACAAAGCAGTGGACAGGTTATTGCTCTTCTTGGAATTTAAGGGGTGGGCCAAGGGTGGGGAAGGTTCTATTATTTTACATGAAACCTGACAATGAGTTTACAACATTTTACATCATTTCCTTTGCACTCTGTGTTGTGTTAAGTTCAACAAAATTACCAAAATGGCAGAACAGAATAGGCCCGCGACGGTTTTCTATGCCACTTCGAAATCGTTTGATATTGAAATTTTAATTGATTGTGTGAGGTGTCGAAGTGTTATTTGGGACCAAAGTGATGAACACTACAAAAACAGGAGCAAGAAAAAGAAGAATGGGCTGCCATATGTAGAATTCTGTATGCAGATTTTGATGAGAAGCCAGATAGTATCAAAAACAAACAGGAAGAAATTCCAGTCAGCAAACTAGTGTCACTTTTCACAACGGTTCTTACCTTGCTTGAAAGTTCGTTGAAGGACGTTTCAGACATACAAAAATAGTTAAAAAAACTTGTCGTTGTCTTCTTTCAACTCATCAAATAATGTATGAAAAACTCCTTTCTGTAATCTGACTCTATTTATTGGATGTACAGACCATCGCCTTCCTTTACGAGGTTTCTTACACAGTAAATTATGAATCAAGTATATCACGATAGGGTCCATATTTAGGTTTGTTAACCAGCAGTGAGCACTACTTGAAGTTGAACTGAAATGAATCAGCTCCCCCACCAATCATATTTAGCTTCCCCACCAAACGCCAAACGCGTGAATAAATTGTGACCGAAATGTCATAAGGGTCACTTCGAGCGACTAACGTTTTTCGAGCGACTCGCGTTTGTCAAAATTGTGAAAACGCCGGACGCTCCAAGTTCCGAGTTTCCGGAACGCTGGACGCGAAACGCCTTGCATAAAACCAGCCTAATGCTAGTAGGTCGGATTATTGTTTGTGTAGGTTATTTCTTGGCAATGTGTAAAGTTCTAGTTACTTTCGCAAAATGAAATGTTAGCTTGATCAGGGCCTAATTCTCAGATAACGAAGTACTATGAAGCGCTGTTGTTGGAATGTGTAGGCTAGTTCCCCAAGGACGTCACTTGAGAATTGCTACTATGTCTGAATGTTTACTTGCACTCCTTAGGCTGGTTTTATGCAAGGCGTTTCGCGTCCAGCGTTCCGGAAACTCGGAACTTGGAGCGTCCGGCGTTTTCACAATTTTGACCGACGCTAGTCGCTCTAAAAACGTTAGTCGCTCGAAGAACGCCCGTATGACATTTCGGTCACAATTTCACGCGTTAGGCGTTTGGTGGGGAAGCTAAATATGATTGGTGGGGGAGCTGATTCATCAGTTCAACTTCAAGTAGTGCTCACTGCTGGTTAACAAACCTAAATATGGACCCTATCGTGATATACTTGATTCATAATTTACTGTGTAAGAAACCGCGTAAAGGAAGGCGATGGTCTGTACATCCAATAAATAGAGTCAGATTACAAAGAGGAGTTTTTCATACATTATTTGATGAGTTGAAAGAAGCTTGACGATGAAGCTATGAACAGATCATTCTGATTGTAATATAATTCTAGTGGAAATGTAAAATCAAAGATTTTTATGTGAACTGTTGAAGATGTGTTTAGCTAAGGAGAAAATCAACTTTATAAACAAAAGCATAAATAAATACAGTTTTTTTTAAAGGTTTTCATTATTTCATTATACTAGTGGTACGTTCTGAAGGTCACGTATCAGGCAGCATGTATCAAATAACATAATATATATATAACTTATGAAAATATATTTATGAACTGTACAATGTTTGTTGCTATATAATTTGTAAACATTGATTCTGACAGATGTGATTTGATATTACTTTTCAATTAATAAAATATTCCATTTAAGAACTCATTTCACCTTATCAGAATAATTTTATTTGATTAATTATTTAAATAATAATATAACAATAATTAATTAAAATTTACGTTTATTATAATTGTTAATAGCTACAAGTACAACCGTTTCCAACCGCCATCCCTATTAGCGCAAACTATAAACTAAAAAAAACACCTTCAAAATAAAATGAAAACATAAAATGTATAGTTTTCGTATTAGGCTACGAATAAGTACTTGATTGTTTAGTGTACCAAATAACACTTCGACACCTCACACAATCAATTAAAAGTTCTATATCAAACGATTTCGAAGTGGCATCGAAAACCGTCGCGGGCCTATTCTGTTCTGCCATTTTGGTAATTTTGTTGAACTTAAAACAACACAGAGTGCAAAGGAACTGATGCAAAATGTTGTAAACTCATTGTCAGGTTTCATGTAAAATAATAGAACCTTCCCCACCCCTGGCCCACCCCTTAAATTCCAAGAAGAGCAATAACCTGTCCACTGCTTTGTCGCCAGACGCCGAACGCCGAACGCCCTGCATAAATTTGACTCGATGTATTTAGAGCCTACGAGCGACAATCTCTGAAGCAGCGTTTTAAATATCTGTCGCCGGTATATAGGCACGCCCGGCGACTTTCCGGCGACAAACATGTTGGGCGTTGTGCATAAATACTCCCATTTGATTCAATAGAACTAGGAACGCCGGGCGACTGTCGCCGGACGCGAAACGCCTTGCATAAAACCAGCCTTACTGTTCAGTCATTGTCCTTAATATACGCCTACTTAGCCTAGGTCTCTTTAAATGTTTACAAAAGTTTTTTTTTATAGATCAGATCTCGAAGTTATTGTTTACTTTTGAAAGCGATGTTATTTAAGATTTAATAGTTATTGGTTTTACTTATTTAATTTGAAATGTGTACTATTGAATAGCTTTTATTTTTTTAAACGTTTACTATGTGTGAACAAGGCTTTAGTTTAAAAAATGTTTTTGTTTACAATACAATGCATGATAGTGACTTGAATATTCTTAATTAGTACAATTCTTAAAGCTAGTACATGTAACTTATTTCTATTCTCTACAATATTAAATATAGACAGATCTCGAGTTATTATCTACTTGTGACACTTAAATTTACACATGACATATTTTTGTTCTTATGACCTTCTATGATACATTTTCATTCTGGAAATGTGTATTGGTTCATTTTGGAGTCTTCCATATCTTAATATCTCTACCTGGTATGTTAATTCATTTATTTTTTTAATAATTGTATATGGCCCCTTATACTTCATATCAAATTTTGTGGGTGTTTTTCCGTGGAACTCGCGTCTTATTAAGACTTCATCCCCTTGTTGGAATTCAAAGTCGGTTCTCTTCTTATCGTAATAAATTTTTTGTTTTTCTTGGGCATTTTGAATTATTTTGGGTAAAGTTTTTCTAATTTCTTGAATTTGTTTTAGATGTTGTTGGATGTCGTAATTTTGGTTTTCTTGTATTTGAATGATCTCCATGGGGTCGTTTGGTTCAAAAGCAAACATAAGTTTATTTGGCGTGAAACCGGTGCTTGTTTGTTTCGTTGAGTTGTAACAGTATATAATTTTGTCTATATATTTTGACCATGAATTTGGTTTTTCGTGTACGTAATGTGATAACATATTGGCGAGTGTGCCATTGAATTTTTCTGTTAATCCCTGTGTTTGTGGTGAATATGCGCTGCTGAAAATTTGGTTTATTCCTAGTGTAGTTGTTAAGTGTTTGATTATTTCATTGTTAAAATGCGTACCCCTATCTGATTGTAGTATTCTCATTTTTCCATGTGTCAATATCAATTTTATTAAATTTTCAGCTACGTTTTTGGCATCTGCTGTTTTGCATTTAAATGCCCACGCATATTTCGTGGATACATCCGTACATGTTAATATATATTTGTAAGCATAAGATGAAGTAATTGGGCCTATGAAATCTATTATTATTCTGTCCATGGGCCTATGTGTCGCTAATATTGGTTTTAGTAGCCCGTATGGCTTTCTGGTTGGGATTTTCCGTTTTTGGCAGGTCTCACAAGACTTTGTATAATCTTGTACGTCTTTATTTAAATTTGGCCAGTGGTATCTATCTCTTATCTTTGCTATTGTTTTAAAGTATGAAAAATGTCCACCCGTTAAAGGACTGTCATGTGCTTGTCTTAAAATTTCTTGTTTAAGTTCGTTTGGTATTGCTAAAAGTTTGGTTGTTTCTTCCTCATTGAACTGCTTGTAATATATAATTTGGTCTTCTATGATATAATGTCTGGATTCTCTATCAATTTTTTTGTTACTCCTATCTACGTTCAAAAGTGCAAGCTTAATTTGTTTCAAATATGGATCTTGTGATTGTTTTAATTCTAAGTTTTGTGTGTCAGCGTTTATTAGAAATATATCTTCAAAGTTTTGTGGGATTTCTTCTTCTGCTTCTTGTCGTGATAAGAAATCTGGTAAACCCATTGTTTTTCCTTTTTTGTATCTTATATCTAAGTCGTAATCTACAAGTTTGGTGGCCAGCCGGCCTAATCTATTTGACGGATTTTTAAAAGTCTGAAAATATTGTAGTGCAGAGTTATCTGTAAAACATGTGATTTTTCTTCCTAATAAATATTCTCTCCAGTATTCTATGGCATATACAAGTCCTAGCATTTCCTTTTCTACTGTCGAATATCTCGTTTCATGAGGTTTTAATTTTCTAGAGAGGTAAGCGATTGGAAACTCTTGGTTATTATTTGGGTCTATTTGTGTTAGTACAGCTCCTATTCCTATGTTTGACGCATCTGTGTAAACTCGCGTGTTTCTGTCCTCTTTGAAATGTGATAGCAATGGCGGATTGGTTAATATTGTTTTTATTTCTTCAAAAGCTTTGTTACAATTTTCTGTCCAAATTATTTTAGAGTTTTTTTCTTGTTGGTTTTTGAGAAGTTCTGTTAAAAGGTGTGTAATTTTTGCGTAGTCTTTTATACATTTTCTGAAGAAACCTGAAACTCCTAGGAAGGCCCTTATATTTCGTAATGTTTTTGGTTGTGTAAAGTTTAATATTGGTTGTAAGTTTGATTGTAATCCCTTCAGTTGAGACCTTGTGACCTAATATTTCAATTTCTTTATAGAAAAATTTACATTTTTTTGTGTTTAATTTTAAATTTGCTATGTCTAATTCATTTAAAACGGCTTCTAGGTTAATTAGTTTATCTTCAAATGTTGGTGCAAAAACTATCGTATCATCAAGGTAAGAAAGGCTTTTTAAAAATAGGTGTTTTGCTAAAATTTTGTTTAGATTTTTCTTTAATATTCCAGTTGAAACCTTCAGTCCCTGAGGGAGTCTGGTAAATCGTAGCATTCTGTCTTGTGTTCTAATCGTTAACAGTGGTTTACTTTCTTCATGAACTTGTAATTGGAAGAAGGCATTTTTCAAATCTAGTTTTGTAAAGTATTGTGAGTTAGTTAAGCAACTGAACATTAGTTGCAAACTTGGTATGGGGAAATTTTCGTTTTTTATTTGTTCCTTAACTTTCCTAAAATCTGCTACTAGCCTGTGAGTATTATCCTGATTTTTTACTATAAATGCTGGTGACGCATATTCTGAAAAATTTCGGCATTCTTCTAAAATTCCTGCCTTAACTAAGTTGTCTAATTCTTGGTTTAATATTTCTCTTTCCTGATTGTTTTGTCTGTAGGGGGGTACGACTACCCCTGAATTTCCTGGGATAGTCTGTATTTTTACTGGTTTTATGTTGGCTGGTGTTAGGTCCCTGACCTCTGTTGTGAATATATGTTTATGTTTTTTTATTATTTCTGTAACTTGTCTGTGTTGTGTCTCGGTTAAATTTTCACTAATTTGAAATTGCACTCCATTTTTATCGTAAATTTGTTCTTTATTTGAGTTTTCCTGTAGTGTAGGCGGTGCGGGTGTGCTTTTTTTGTTAAATTTTTCATAAATTTGTGGTTCCTCTTTATTTTTATTTATATGGCCTATAAGTGTTCTAGGAAGCAGTGTTTGCGGTCTTTTTGACGCATTGTATATATGAACATAGTATTGATTGTCTTGATTTGATATATAGGCATGAATTTGTTTTTGCTCCCTTAAGTGTCTGTCCGTTTCAAAGTCCATGTGCTCATTATAATTTTCTATCGCTTGTACACATAAACTTTGGCCCGATGCTATTTTAATGTGTTCATTAGTTCTTATTTCTGGGCTGCTTAGTATTTTGTGATTTGTTATTAAACGTACATTTTTTAAATTTTCTAACCACGATTCGTTCATATTTACTATACATTCTTGGTTATTTGCTTTTAGGGTTATATTTTTGGTACAGTAGTCTATCTTCGCTTGATTTACTAGTAGAAAGTTATTGCCTAGTATAATTTTTGCATTTATCCCTGATGCAACATAAAATTTATTAGTGAAATTTATATTATTTATTTTGAAAGGTAATGTTATCTCTCCATGGATCTTTAGATTATTGTTTGTGGCAGATTTTATTATTGTATTAGTTTGACTTGTTAATGGTTTTTGTTTTACTAGATCATAATTACATATGGATACATTGGCACCTGAGTCTATGATTGATTCAATGTTTTGTTCATCTAATGTGTCAAATGTTACATCTATTGTGCAAACTCTTGAATTTTCAGATTTGTTTAAAAATAGGGTATTATATACATCCCATGTTACATCATTTTCCGATTTCCTAGCTTTAGGTACACCATTTTGGTGTAAATATTGTTTATGAAATATACTGTATAAATCTAGAGCACTTTGTTTTTGCACCGATTGCTGTAATTCTAGTGCATTGACGCCATTATTTTCCTCGTGCTGTTGACCTGCGGCGAAGTCCGTTGTGTTTATCTCCTGAGATGGGTATTGTGTTTCAACATTGACTGAAGTTAGTGGAATTGTGTTTCCGTCATGTGAATTGCCGGCTGTCTGTTGGTACTTCTGATTTCTTAATGAAATGGAATACAGTTTGTCATTGACCTTTTTTTTTGACTTGTGTGAGAGATCGTAATTTGGCTTTTTGTGTATGTCGCATATTTGGTTTATGAGTTGTGACAATATTTTGACTTGAGTATTTTGGGGTTGTATTTCCATGTTCTTTTATCACGACCCTTTGGTCCCATTTTGGGTTGAATTTTGGTTTTTGGCATTTGTTGAGATAGCAACTTTGAATTGTGTGGCCTTTACAATTTCAGTGAAATTGTTGATTTACATTGGTATAAGGCCTATTTTGATTTTTCATGTATAGTGGATGGGGTTTTCTTTTTAAATAGAAAGCGCATTCGCTGTTTGAGTGGTTGTCCATTTTACATATGTTACAATTATACTGTCGTAAGAAATATTTGTCTGTATGGCGATTATTTTCATTGCTAATTGAGCGCATTTGTCTTTTCCTGTGTTGGACATTATAAAGTTGATAGTGGTTTATGAATCCTGGTCTTGTTTTTGTATGTCTGTTGTTAAATTGCCTGTTGTTGTTATATCGGGGTGTTTCATTTTGATAACGTTGTTGAAATGTGGTTGGTTTTTGGTCTCTTTGACTTATGTTTACCCCTAATGTGTATATAATGGCCGTGAGTTCTTCTAGCCTACTTGACATTGTGTTTACGGTTTCAAAATCTGTGTTACTTCTGTTATTTGTGTTTGCCATAATTCTTAAATGTTTCTGTTTATTTAGGGTTTGTTGAAATTCTTGGTATTCAATTTTTCTTAAGTTTTCTTGTAGTTGGTCGAGTGTTTTATTTTCCATTGTTATAATGCGTTCGAAAATTTCCGGTCTTAAACCTTGTATTACATAAGATATTATTTGTGTATCTCCTAAATTGGGATTCATTTTTCTGCAAAGAGCCTGTATTTGTAAGTACAAGTTTATGGATGTTTCTGACTCTGTTTGAGTTTTATTTGCTAACAAAATTTGTAGTTTTTGGCTCTGTGCTACTGGTGTAAAAATATTTAATAATTGTTTCTTTGCGTTTTCCCATGTTATTTCCCCCTCTTGATTTGTTTGTATAAAGCTTTCATACCAATTTAATGCTGATTTTTCAAGATATGTAGACAATAAGTTTATTTGTGTTTTTGGTGTCCAACTGTTTGCTCTTGATGCTACCTCATATTGAAATATAAATGATTGTATGTCTTCAGTTGGTAAACCATTGTATTGTGAGGGCTGAATTAAGGGTGTTTTTTCTTTCTTCTCCATTGTGTTTTTGTTTTTGTGATTGGTGCTTGTTTATTTATTTATTCCTATGTATCTTATTCCCTTTTTGTATGCTTAAATGTTATGCTTGCTAAATTTAGCTTTTTTTTTACTTATTTATAATCATATATAATTACTTAATCAGACGAAATCATATACCAGATCTTTAAATTATATTTATTTTTCAATTCTTATTCTATACACAGCTCATTTTGTATCTCTGTAATTATCTCTACCACATATATATTCTTGTAAATTTAGCGCTCCACCATGTAAGACTTTGCAAATCTGGGGGACTCTATCATGTAAGGTTTTGTATTTTAATTAAGACTACTGTGAAGTTATGTAAGGTTTTGTAAAGTTTACTTT
>JAGFPH010016551.1:0-13438 GCA_018207615.1 Philaenus spumarius
TATTTAAAACATTTGTGACTTGGATAATAAAATACATGAATCATAAATTACATATCGTTTAACATTGTGATTCGTATGCTAAAAGCGATACTGCAAACCATTTAATAATATCTCATCTTGTATGTTAATTAATTATTGCTTTGTGTGTTTTTTTAATTATTATTAATTATTAAAAAATACATGTTATTTATTAATACATGTTATTACAATTTCGTTGTCAAAATTCGCAAGGAAAATTATCGCTTTTAATATATACATGTTTTAGTGCATTTTACGACCGAATTGGACCAATTTGGAACACATGTTGGTTTTTAAAGTCGTTCGGACGAGTTTGATAGCAAAAACAATTAGGCTAACGGATGTACTTTTTTACCAGAAGTAAACCGTTTTTGAGATTTTTCGTATAGAAATTATTTTTTTGGGGGTTTATCTAAATCAATAAATATAGGAGATTATAATGTACATTCTTTTTCCTACATGAGCTTATAGAACCTCTGGTTCCCCAAAATCGACCAAAACGTAAAATACCATAGAAATACCTTGTTCAAATACAAGTAGGAGGTTTTACCGGCAGCTAATCCGAGCCCCACTTCCGGGATACAAACTGCGAACTAAGAGAAGCACTCTATAATCCGAGGCAGCAAAGTGCGAGGTTTTACTTCTGTGAGCAGAACAAAGCAGCGCGTTAGTCGGGGGTGGAGGCAGAGGTGGAAACAAATTCTACTAATATATTTCGTACACTCAGGCGATTATGCAATTTCCCAAAACCTCTAATTTAGGGTTGGTTGAAACCCTAAAACATATAAACTAAATTATGGAAATTCAGCCGCGTGATCGAATTATTTTAGAATGTACTCTGAAATGTAACATTTTAAATGTTTTTGGTTTTGTGCGTTTGTTAACAATTTATTGGAGAGAAACTGACGGAAAGCGGGATTTGTAATCTTACCGATGCACAGCTGATGATGTATGTAAATAAACACCGCTGTAGTGTACACGGAATGTTGGGGTGTGTCAAAGATAATGGAGGGTGTACAAAGCAAAACACAAAAACATAAAAAGGCTAGTAACTGTTTTTGTATCACAAGCATTTGCTTACTTACAAGTAAAGACTTCTAAGTTTATTACTGGAACACTTCGCCTGTGGACTGATTGATCTTTAAAGTAATACTGTACATACAAACAATAAATTGTTAATATTAAAAATACACACAATGAAACGTACATATTGTACGTAGCTCTACAAAAATACATTTTAAAAGCTCAAGAAAATAAAACAGGTCGACGAAATTTGTAAAGGTTTGCAATAATGTGTTTATTTACGTGTTCCATATTTATTTTGAAACACATTAACGTCGAACAAAAGCAAGACGCAAAATTTATTATGACAACAATGTGAAGGACAAGGGTGGCACAATAGCTTTGTGTAGGGCTTGGCCGGAGTCCAGAGCATTGTAAGTCCTACAACGGTGATATTAGTACAGAATCTATTTGTGAATTCAAAACAAGTCCTAAACTCTCGATAGGCAATGATTACTTGCTTTAAAATTAAAAAAATTAAAAGTTGCCATTTTTATTTTTATTTTGTGTTAAACTAAAAGAATTAATAACAAAATAAATTTTTTTAAACTAAGAAATGAAAAATATTAAATCTCTCACTCTAGCCCTGCCCCTCTCTCCCCCAAATTAGTTGGTGGCTGTTGGTGGAGAGGGTTGAATAATACCCTCTACCTAAAAATAAATTGTTCACACAGCAAAATTAAGTTTATATGTTTTAGTGTTTCAACTAACTATTCGGGTAGTTGGTCTACTGACGAAGTCTCCGAATAGCTGCCTCCGTGTACGAATTTTATTAATAGAATTTGTTTGCACCTCAGCTTCCAGCCCCAGCACACGCGCTACTCCATTCCACTCGCAGCGAATAAACAAGTTTGCACCTTGTCCTTGTGGTCTCGGATTATGGATTGCTTCGTTTCGTTCGCAGTGTACAAACTCGCTTATGTCATATAAAAAAAGGAAATTTGCAGAATAATCTTCTATATTTATTTGTTTAGATAATACCCCAAAAATGTTTCATTCCAGAAAGAAAAATCTCAAAACATTGCTATGACACTCGACCTTTTAGCCCGTATGTGTTTTAACAATGATTTTAACATTTCAACCTTATTGAAAAAATGTTACAAACTAAACAAACATAAACTACGCTAAATTTCTTTTATTCCAAACAGATAATGCTAATAAACAAACAAAATGGCGTAGAATCAACTACATTTGTAAGGTTAGTTATGAGGTTGGGAATATAATTATTAGAAAAGAAAAATCACTGTAAACCAGCTTTTTACTGTAAGAACAATTTAGGGGAAAATGTATTTTCCTTCCACTTCTGCCAAAACTATGGGTCGTCAAGACTCAATCAAGTTTTGTGAAATTCAATAAATATTGTGTGTGTAGTTTTTGCTTTTAATCGTAAATAGGTTAAACCTGAAATTAGAAGATTTAAGCTTGACAAACTTGAAGCACTCTAAATGTTCTGGAAGACTGCAAAACCCCTTATACCAGATCGTATAAATAACCACACCATATTTGGGAGGATTTAAAAATTTAGATTTTTACAGTTGGGAGTTACAGCCATTTTGATTTTTAAAAATTGATTTCGAGTGGTTCAACCAAATACAGTTGTGTGACATATCGTTTGAAAGCTTATTTAATTCTGAATCCGAAAAGAAGAAGAATTAATATTTTGTTTTAAAATAGTACAGAAAAATGGGGCAAAATCGGAAAACACGACATTGTTGTTTTGGCCCGTCATTTTTAATCGGTTAAAGATATGGATGTGCAAATTTAACGTAGGTTTTCTCTTAAAATTCTACATCAAAAACATGTATCACATGACCACCTTAACATTTAAAAAAATGAAGTTCATTCCAAGATGGCGGACAAAATTTTCAAACTTAAGAAAAAGTGTTTTTTTATATTTGTGAATAACTGCTTTTATTTCTCTCATAAGACTCGTACATTTTGAGATATGAAGCTGTTTCCAGACTTTTCAAACACCCTGTATATATGTATGTCTGTATTCGCACTCTAACGGACGCATTTTACGTCTGATTTGGTAAAAATTTGGTACACACTTTGGTTTTCTAATGGGCTCAGACTAGTTCCTTAGCGAAAAAATTCTACATCCGAAAGCACTTTTTACTATCTGAAGCAACAGTATTTTGAGATTGTCGTAATAGAATGAAACTTTTTGGGGGTTTATCTAACAACCATATAGGAGATTATTTTTTACACGACCTTATATATGGCTCACCTAGTTACCAAAAATCGATCACAACGTAAAATACCATTTAAGTTTCCTAATAGAAGCATAAAAAGCGAGTTTATACGCAACGAGCGAAGCGAAGCAGTCCATAATCCGAGTGTGCAAGAGCAAGATGAAACTCACAATACTAATGTTTCCGTGAGCCGGGGTCTGAGGAGAAAAATAATTCTACTACAAATGAACTAGTTTCATCTGAGCTGTGATCAGCGCGTGAAGGGAGGTACAGGTTTGTGAGTGTAGTGAAACTGCCCCCACATTTTGGGTACTTTTTAAACGATGAAACTGCCCCGCTCATTAAAGAGGATTAGGAAGGGTCGCCTCGCAAGACTAGAAATGCTGAAATTGCCCCGAGCGCCTGGCCAGGTAGTCTCTACGGGACTGGGGCAAAAAGGGAATTATGTTTGTCCCTGCGTCCTGTCAGTGACTGCAGTAGACTGCTTTTCCTGCCGTCGACAACCTAACCTAACCTATCCTAACCTAACCTAACCTAACCCCTAACTAGTAGTTCTGTGAACAGTAGACCCTCGCTCGTTGAAATAACAAATGTGGTTTTGAGCTTAGGTTAAAAATAGTGTGCCAGTAAGGAAGTAAGCACAAGGTTTAGCCAGTGAAACATTATTTACAATTCCCGCGATTCCGGGATTTCTAGTTCTCGTTTTTATTTCTTTTCTTGAGCATTAACTGCTAAAGATTTTCTTTTAGAGGCATTGTGTTTTATTTAGGTTAATAATGCGTAAGATAGCTAAAAATATCGCGTTATAGAGGGACAACATACAATTAAATATTTACATACTTAAATAACTCAAACTTAACAATGTATCATAAGTTAACTTAAGTTCCATATCATATTCCAATATTAGAAATAATGAAAACAAACGATGTTAAAACGTCGTGATCTCAAACCATGTACCAACACTTCCCACGCTGTCCAACGGTCATTTTTTGTATGTCCTTTATCGCCACGAGGTTTCATTTGTTTCATCTCATTTTGTAATTCAAGTAAAGATAAGTCAAATACTTATATGAAATTTACAATGATAATTTACAGGTATACAGTTCAATTCTTTGATTTATACTCTACACCTTTCTTATAATAATATGTCATTTTTGGGCAAATGATATATTCCTAAATTACTATTTAAAACAGGCCTAGTTTTGTTAGCAGTCTTGTAGTAGGAACATAAAAACTGGTGTTTTCAAAATAATAAATTTGAAATTGATAAATATTTGTATACAATTATATTTAGAACTAAATTACGAAACTTTTTTACATTTATGAAAAAATACAATAAATTTTACTACTTTTTATGTAGGCCTAAAGTTAAACATTTTCCTTTCGTTACTAAACGTGATTGTTTCTTGAGTTAATAACTTTCTTAATTTTACTTCAATAATTTTTTTTTACTGGCATATATAATTCTTTAAACCTTTGTCTACAAAAAAGCTATGGAACACTTTTGAATTGGTTTAGAATAAACGTATAAAAACATGGTTGAAGTACAAAAACTTGGACGATTTTTAACAAATTCGAAGTTTACGGCCATTTTGTGAGCTTACCGTTAGAGATACGGAAAAAATAAAGAATACAATTTTGTTTAAAATTTAATTTAGCAAAATGTTATTAGTTTTTAAATTCGACTTACGGTTAAGCCACAAACTGGCTTTGGAAAAAAGCTTACACTAAGAGACACGGTCCGGCCGCCATTTTTATTTTATTTAAGGGGTTAAAAATTAAAAATAGAAAAAAAACCGTATATATAAATGGCTCAGCCTAGGAATAAGGAACATTCATGCAAAAAATCATCAAAATCTGTCAAGGCGTTTGGCCGTAATCGTGAGACAGACACACAGACATACAGACGAAATGCCGAACGGTCGAGTTAAAACGGAGACCTCACTTCGCTCGGTCAATAATACAACCGATGGTATTACACTAAAGTTTATCAGCTAGTAATTCCTGATATTGGTGGCAGTTATTGGAAGACTGCAGTCACTGACAGGACGCAGGGACAAAAATAATAAAGCAGGGACAGGCACTCGAGGCAATTTCAGCGTTTCTGGGTTGGCGAGGCGACCCTTCTTGATCCTCTTTAAAGATCGGGGCAGTTTCATCATTTCAAACGTACCTAAAATATCGGATCAGTTTCATCGTCCCCAAGTTTGTAGTTTGAGGCCACGTGGGGACTGACAGAGGCAATGTAGGGGAAGCAGGAGCCTAACAACTCACCCGACACATATCAAACAATGGATTCTCGCCATCCCGCCAAACGGGTGCCGTTTAGCAGTACGACAAAACAGGATAGTATGTCCCCAGCCTAAGACGACCGCTTCCCCCACCACCTTACTGACGCCTAGACCAACTGCGCACCCAAACTCCGCAGCTCAGATGAAACCTGTCCACTTGTAGTATACGATATTTCGTACTCGTAGGCTTCCATTAGTAGGTTAGACGAATTTCCCAAATAAGTTAGTTGAAACAATAATACATACAAACTTAATTTTGTAAATTCTCTCAATTCACTTCAGGGATTCAAATTATTTTTGCTTTGTTTCTTTTCTTTTTAATAGTTAGGCTAGTGGGAGTGGAAAACTCATACCACGAAGCTACCGTTGCCCGATAATATAAGCAATCACATTTTAAATGTGTCTACATTAAGATTTCCTAAACAGACGAAGTCAATACAAAACTCTTGGAATACAATTTGGAGCAGAGAAAGTTACGGTTTCAGCAGATGTATTTTTAGTATAGGGCCGTAAAGGTAAATGCGGCGCCCGACGTGCTTTATATTAGTAGTAAGCCAAACACCGTGGGCGATAGATGAAGTAATCCTGCCTTAAAATGTGTTTTGGAAAATTATTGAACTTGTTTTGTGAACCAAAGTAAGAAATAGGTAGTCAAAACAAAATTTATTGTTTGTATAACTGTGATAAACGATAAGCGTGGGGAGGGGAGAATTCCTTACTATTTTACCAAAAACAATGCAGTTCATAAATTAACCTAAATATGAAAATCTGGTACGATTATTAAATATAGTTAAAAATGTGTATATATGTGGCATACGGGAATAGTAACTAAACAGAAATAAATAGAAAAACATCTTTTAAGTATTAAGTAAAATCAATCTTAGGGATTGTGTTGCTTATGGATATGGCAACAAAAATAGAGTTTTGTTAACGACACTTTAACATAAAATCAACTCTTATAAAAGCGAGTGTTATCAGTGAGTAACATATAATATAACAGCTGATTTCACCCATTATCTGTAATACTAAACAAACCCTATGTATAGATTATAATTTGGGGTTATGTTTACAACTTCAATCATTATAATTTCTTAATGAAGTAGATATTTTTAAATATGATATGATATTTGATATGATATTTATTGTTCCACATCTTTACACATATATACATATAAATATATAACTAAACTTACATACATAGGAACAATATATAAACATCCCGAGGTTCAAAACCTGTGTGGGATGTACAAAAAAAAAGAAAACACTCAAATACAAACAAACGTAAATTTCTCTCGGAATGAAAGACAACTCGGCAGCCAACCGCGCTCCTCCAAATCTTACACACTCCAACAGACTTAGTGTGAAGTTACAATAATGGCTTCCAAAACAATAAAAAACAAAAGTACTATATATAAACTTACAATCTACTAAGTAAGTTTGAAGAGAAATTATATATTACATTAATTAAACATATTCATACTCAGTATAGACTCAAACAACAAAATAAAGAATGGAATCCGGCATAAAGTTATATATACCCATACAAACACATATACTCACACCAAACACACATAAATATATATACAAATTACAATCTACTAAGGAAACTTGAATAGAAATTAAATCTTACATTAGTTAAACATATTCATATTCAGTTTAAACTTAAACATTAAAATAAAGAAAGGAATCCGGCATAAGTTCTATGTACAAATATAAACACATAGACTCACACCAAACACTACATAATATATATACAAATACATTTGTCTCCTCCAACCACACATTAATACAATAAATTCTCCAATATTTTGTATTTCATTGTAATGTACTAAAGTAAGAACCAACGTCAATTTGGTTGGTCAAAATTCCCCTAACGAACCTACAAAATCTATTTTTATTCCTACAACTTTTAATATGATCTGGCATTGCATTGAAAAACTTTGGAGCGAGATATGAATAAAATTTCTTAAAAACAGTTAGATTCGGTTTAGGTATAAATACGTTTAAGTAATTACGTAATTTTTCTCTTTTTGGTCCTATATGGTTTTTACTTTCTCCACTTTTATCAAAAAAAATTCTCAAAACTTTATAAATGTATAGACTTTTAAGCGGTAAAATATTTAAAGTTCTAAATAAGGGTGCAGCATGTATCATTCTGGACTTGTTCAGCATAAGGCGGATGAAATGTTTTTGCAAAGAAATAACTGGCTTTAATATGAGTTAAACTAACGTTGCCTATGCTGTAATAAGTTATAATATTTGCTTTGAGGTTGTAAACTGTATATAAATACAACCTTTTATTATCAATATATTCGTTTATACAAATTTAAATAAGAATAGATTTGTGTAACTAGTCATTTAACTTCGGAAACATTCGTACATCTTTGTATAAAATATAAACATATTCTTCTTCACTATCATATCAATAGCTTCAAAATTATATGATCTACCAATATAAAATAAAAAACAATAAAAAAAAGTATTTTTATATTTGATCAAATATATAATAAAGTATATAAATACACAATTTCAACAAATAGGTTTTTACAAATTACAGTTTTATAATTAATTGTACACATTTACCGATTTAAAAATCCCCGTTAGCATAAGTAGGCCTAGTAAAAACTCTTTTGTTTTTAAATAGTATGTTTTAAATGATGTATTTCTGATGTGTATCTAATTAATCTGGCTGTGATTTTTCATGGGGGCTTACTAGTACAATTGTATTATTAAAATCGAGTAAAACTTATACTAGTAGTCATGCGTGACTTGAGCCATAACATGAACTCTTATGGAACTACGTTTTTTTACACCGATTTTCGACAGATGACGAAGCTATCATGTTTTTGATAACGTAATATGTACCAAATTCTGACGGACTGTAATATAAAGTGTGTTACAGTACGTATGTGTTATAGCTTATAAGGATATCATATTAACTAGGAATTCGTGACTGTATTGCACTGACTTTGACAAATGAAAATATATTGTGTTATAATGTATAAGGAATCCATATTATCTATGAACGTTGCATAGGTGTATTGTATTAAAAACAATATGACATTGTCATCTTAGTGCAAACAATTTAGTCCCATAAGAGCCTATGTTCGGGTGAGCCTTATATCTATTTTTTACAAGTCTCACTATTTGCTAAAGGAAAATCTCATATTGCACTGAGTCGTGTCAGATCATTGGATGAATTAAGATTAGAGGAGCTAGATTGCTCGTAACTCACTGTCAGGACACCGTGCAATGAAGATGCAACGAAGGAGATGGAATAAAGGCGACAACTTGACCTCCAACATATGTTCAAATTTTTGGTAACTAACAAGTATCCGGCATTAATGTGTTTTAATATTGAAATAAAGATCTTGCTTGCTAAATTTAGTTGGTAATTGGTCAATTCAAAGACTGTTGAGCTCAATATGTGTTTAGTCACGTCACGCTACCAGTGAAATTGACATTGTGCTTCCCCATTTTGTAAGTTTTGTTATTTATATTATTATTTGACCACAGACAATCATGTTCATGTTATTTTTATTTTTTAGATTTCAATTTTAAATGGGACAAGATAAAAACCCCGATCAAATTTTTGATTAAACCATTAAACCAACGGTTTATATTCAGAACAGTAATTACGACTGCTTTCTTTCAATTTTTTATTTAATCCTTCCGCCACACACCCCCCCCCCCCCCCCCCCGAATGGTGGCCCTGCTGTTACAGCACTGGTGGTAACACAAGACATGAAGAAGAAAGTTTAGAATACATTACGTTACAGAGGCAGTCTTGAATATGCGAGAACAAAGTAGTAGATCGCTGTCTACATTTCAATTTCTGTTAAATAGTTTTAAGTAGATTTTGTCTGCCGGGGTAGTTGGTATTTGTTGCTTTAGTCATAGCATAAATGTATTTAGTAATTAAGTTTTGTTTTATTTTAAAAACTTAACTGATATAATATCGTCAAATATTTTCTATTTCGTTTTCGGATGTAGATTATACGTTACACAAAATCACAATTTATAATTAGTGGTACCATTTCAAAGCTTCCTTGTATAAATAATTAGTGGGAAACCAGTTCACTCTACTTCAAATGGTAGACGTTGCGTAGTTACTAATTACACATGACGGGATATTCGAAAACAATTACAGGCTGAAACAATAATGTAAAGCCATCACATAGAACATTGTTTGTTGACTGAATCGTGTTACTGTAATCGCTGCAGTGTTCAGCCAGTTACGTTACATAAACTAGTAACAGGTAAAGGCTTCCTTAATTAGGAAAACATAAAACTACATATTATTATAATCGAGTAAAGCAGAATTCCCCCGCCTTCATGCAAATTTTGTAAATTTTTCTCCTCCGAAACTACTCGACCGATTTGAATCAAATATTGCAGGCACAATCTACATGGCTTGAAAATGCTCCACTTTAATTTCTAGTTGATATTTAGTTTTCTACAAGTTATTCAAGTTTTTCGAAAATGTCTGCAATTGATATACGCTGTATGCGAGGCGGCTATCTTAGCTGTTCGCCCAACTCGCCTTCGTTATTTCCCCCACTTCCAATACACCATTTGACCGATCATAATCATCTACGTAAAAATCGCATCAACAAGAAACTGCACACGCAATTAAACCTACATAAAAACCAATAGTTTTGCTATCTACCGCTAGGTGGCTGAAAGTCGACGTTGTATGCCAGTAAGAACAATTAGTAGTTTCGTATATGTGGCAGGCCGGTGTCCGTTTTTTGCAAAGGTTCCACTGTCTCATAGTAAAACCAAACCTTGTACGGTAATTTAAAACTGCAGCATATTTTTGTTGTATATTTTACTCAAATAAATAATTTTAAATGCTTCGAAAAAAAGATCGGCCATAAGTCGTCAGAGATACTAAATAATAAGTGGTCAGAGATACTAAATACTAAACTCACTGATGAATCTGTTCCCTCGGGTAAATGAAGAACATTTTAACCGTGTGGCTTTGCTTTTTATGCTCCAGGGATCCATACTATAAAGTATCAATATACAATATCAGGGACGTAGCCAGAAGGATGGTTTTGGGGTCCGGACCCCCTTTCTGTTAATTTTTTATTTTGTTTGAGACTCCGTCCAAAACAATGAGATACAGATTATTGAGTATTGATGGACCAAGCAAGGATAAGCGACAGTTGTTTTATTTACATACGTCACGTTATTATCCTCTAGGTTTTACACTGCAGGGCCAAATATCTGCACCCGGCCATCCAACGCATTCTCGGAAGTAATTATGTGGGCTCGCCCATCCGTCTTCGTCTGTGTGTCCGATGCGTTGATAAGTGATAAGCAAAACCGGACCGACTATATATTTTTGCCCATGTGGAACTGTGCCCCAGGTGCGCCCCGATTTTTTTTTGAAAAATAGGGTGAATAAAACGAGTTGTTAAGCTAATTTCTTATGGTAAAAGCAACAAAAAAAAATCGCGCTTTTCAGTTATTTTATAAAACAGTTTTCTTAACATTATTAAATACTTGTTATATATTATGCTACTTATTTATTCATTTGATTTATTCTTCTTACTTTTATTGGTTTGTGTAACAAAACATTTCATTTTTTAATAGGTCTATAAAAGAGATATTAAAAGTAAAATCACTGTAAACAAATACAAAATGAGAAGACACACTTTATTTACCACAAAATAAAATAAGAAAGACAAAAGAAGTAAAGTATTTAGTGTAACATCATTTATGAACCCCTTTCATTTCATTTAAATAAATATTTAATAAATCTTCTTATTAATTTACGTGAATATTAATATAGAATCAGCTGATACAATACGGTTCAGGTTCTTTCCGTTTCCCTCACCCACGGATTGCAACGCACGCAGCGGCACTGCGACTCCAGATAAACTAAAGAAGGGAGTCTCCCTAACGTAAGAGGACTATTAAATTAGTAATTTAATAACAATAAATGAATCTCATGTTCTATGTTCCATTCGGTAGAAATTTTGTTTTTTAAAATGATTATTGGCTATATTATTGTTGTTGTTTTCCCCTTTTTAATTACAAAACTAACTTTAGTACTAACAGTTTTATGAAAAGGTAAAAATGGACTCGCACGGCCCTTGGACTGGCTCTGGTGATGAGTCAGGGCATGTAGATGTTTCAGCAGCAAGTGCGGTCGGTGCGTTATACTAAATAAGTAAATCTGTAGAACTTTCATCCACCAAGGTAAAAGTGGTATATTAACTATAAGTGGTAGGCCTAATAAGAAACGCAATAAAGACCAAGATCAAGGGACGATTTTGAAGTTTTTAAAAACTGATGATCCAACAACAAGTAGCAGCTTCTGCTTCAGCGACAACAACAAATGGGATAAACAGTCAAATCGCATATTAAAGATTGAAGTTATAAAAAGTGAATATTAATTTAAATTTAATACCAATTGTATTTTTTTATTTTTTATTTACAAATTATGTTTAATATTCTACTTTTAACACTTTAGCACACTTTAAACACTTCTACTTTTCTTGTTTGTACTACTTTAGTATTTCTTTGTAATATTTCAATTATTTACTCATTCTACTAATTCTTTACATTCTAGTTAATTATATTTTGTAATTGAGTAATTTTTAAATTTAATTTAAAAAAGTAGTAATTTTTATATAAAAACTTGTTTTTATGTTCATTTTTAAGCTAAAAATGGTATCAAAACATTGTTTTCAGGGTCAAAATTCAGGGAAATCCTGGCATTCGCATATTAAAGACGTATTTGGGTGATCTGCAAGTTTAAAGTAATTTATTTTCTGTTCATAATAAGTAACAATAAATTTTGTTAATCGTATTTTCTGTTTTAATTTATTTAAGACGTTTAGAAATAGAACTAAACATTAAGTAGAGCATTTTCATGCGTATACGTTGGCACTTCTGCCGCAATATGGCGTAGGGTCGTAATGAAAACTTTCGCCAAACCTTTAAAAGGAACGGAAATGACTCAAAATAGTGTTTTTTTTACATTTTGAGGTAAATATCCAAACAATATTTGTAATGTCTTATTTGCAACTTAAAGTTTTTTCTCTTCGATATGAAGTACAATATAAAAAATAAACTCCAAGCCTTGTCATTTATAGAGGACGTGAATAAATCATTCAAACAGCATTAATTCTGTTTTGAAAATGGTCACGTCTTTCAAGCTTAAGTTCTCCTGCAGGGTCTTTGTACAATGAGAGCTCTTTTTAAGGCCTTAATAAATACATAAAACATTAGTCAAAGTGTTCTACTTGCGAACCTGGTTTTACAATGTAAAACAGAAACAAATGAGAGCTCTTTTTAAGGCCTTAATAAATACATAAAACATTAGTCAAACTGTTCTACTTGCGAACCTGGTTTTACTTTAAACATTTTTTCATTCGCTGCACCAAACGATGTTCGTATTACTATTTATTGTAATACTGGCAGGTGTATGTTTATTATTTTACTGCATTATAATTGTTACTGCCTACGTGTACAAAATATATTAGTAGAATTTGTTTGCACATAAGCCTCCAGCCACTGCTCACTCGTTGCTTAGCGCGCTTTGCGAGTGCACATCCCGACCGTCGACCTCGGATCCACTTGATTAATAAATTAAAAGATTGATTTATTAATTTCAAAAGTCCAAAATTGATCGAGACTCAGAGACTGACGAACACCATTTTGGCCGACCAGTTGAAGTTTCAACTCCCTCACTTGAAAGTCGAATTGATGACATTACTCGTGCCGACCACCGTGTCACTGTGGAAAAATGATAGTTCAAAAGGTTAATGTTAGTGAAGACATTTTTTGGTATCCAGGTCACTAATTCTTGAATAAAAGTATCTTACCTTATTGTTCCGTCAAGTGACCTCAATTTTT
>JAGFPH010016552.1:0-14866 GCA_018207615.1 Philaenus spumarius
ACTATATTTTATTTTAATATTTCATACTCAATTTAATTTAATTAATATTTTAATGAAAGATTTAATTTGAATTTGATTTAATGAATTTACTTTTTTAATTAATAATACAAATATTTTATCTAATCTAACATCCTAAGTAACCCAGTATTTAAAATAAATTTATTTGAATTTAATTCAGGCAAATTTTAACAGGGACTAACGTATTTTACGCTTCTACCGACCTTTTCACACTTGTCCAGGCATCGCAACGTTTGATGTAAAGTCCGCGAACGTTGTTTAGCGATGTCAGGCTACAGATGCTCTGCGTGCTGGTTAAGTTGTCCCGTTGGTGAAGATGGAGTCCTGTAGAGTTGTCTGGATGAAGGATGGATGGCTTCTTAAAGATGGATGTGGTGATGTCGTGACTGCAATCCCGGTTCGGTTATTCCCTCGAAGTTACAGTTGCATGTCCTAGTGGTCGCCTTGTGGTGTCCTGGAGTCCTGTCTGGAAGCTCTACGAATCACTCCATGTATCCGCTGTCTTGCAGGCTATGTTCCTCCTCCAGAATATTCCAAGTTCGGCCAACTTTGTATTGACTAAGTTGCCACTGAAGTTCTTGTAGATTAAGGCGGTGTCTATTGCTGCATTCCAGGTGAAAACCGCAACGACGTATCTTCTCACTTGTTATACAATTTGTAAGGTTAACGAAGAAAATACTTAGCTTCTTGCATGCTATAGTATTTTATAAAAGCAAGTAACAGCTCCTGATGCGTCTAATTACATCGCAGAATGAATAAGGCTCTCGAGTTTCCCCGAGCAATCGTTTATATAGGCTTTTTCGGCACTACTTCCACGCCAACTTAAGCTTTCTATCACTGTATTACTACAAAGCTTTAAAATTCGTTTTTTCGACAATTTTAAACTTCTAGTTTATGTTATTTTTTATCCTGAATTTTATTTTAATTTTTCCATTATTTTTAAACTTGATTTAGCCATTGTTTTAAGTAATTTTTCTTTTGTTTTTGGAGTACGCCCACTTCGTATGCTGGTAGACCTGCTCCCCCTCCAGCCGTCTCATCTTCGGCCATCCCCTCTGCTGTTTCGAGTCCTTATCTCGCTTCCCGCAGTTTAGGCTATGGAAAATCCTTTTCCTCTGTAACTCCTCCAGGGTTTTCCCGATTTCCATGAGAGTGACATTTTTGGATTCAGCTCGTTGTCTTCTTTACACACGAACTCGAGTGACGTTCGTACGACTCTTGGTTTGCGTACACGACCCGCGCGCGTTTTTCCGCGGCGATTTTTCCCGGAAAAGTTTTTGTTTTTTCCAGCTTTTTGTTTACACTTCTTTTTGTCTATTGGTTTTTGTTAACTAGCCGGATTTTCACTTCGTTTCTGCTTCTGGATGTCTTGCTGTGGGGTTAGGGAGTTTAACGATTTTTTACAAACTGGGGTTTTACTTTACTCCCGTAACATTTTTTAATTACTGGATTATTTTTACATAACTATGTTATTTACATACTATTTACCATTTTGAGTTAATAAAAATTTAAGTTTAACTTTTTATTTGGCTGTAAAGGTGCAAATTCTATCACCTTTTTCCTTTCATAAATTTTCAAGTTTTTCTTTTTAATTACAATTTATGTTTATCAATACTAAAACTTGTTTTGGTTAGAATTTAAAAAACTTTCTTTTTAACCTACTTTTTTATCATTTGAACTTAGTGGATTAACATTAACTTTTTTATTTGACAAAATTTCGTTAACACTTATTTCACCTTTATTTTAGGCCTTCTTAAGAAAAGCCTAAAAAACCTTTTCTTTTTCAATTTAGAGGAATTTTGAATTTCTCCCCATACTTTAATAGCTTGTATCTTACGTAACTTTGTGATTTTATATTATCTAATCTTGCAGTAAATACACCCGCGGTTAGCGTGATGCATTTCCTGAAGATTGTTGTTTTTTATTTAAATCCTGGATTTTGGCTTCCCGAAAGAATCTTTAAGTATTTTTTACAAGTTCTTATTCCTTTTCGAACAGGCAGGGTCCAAAAGTTTAGCTTGGCCAGATAACGACCCGCCCGCGTCAACATGACTGTCGTGACCTACATTCGGCTTCAGCCCGCGGCAAGTCCAGATTATTCAATTTATAAAATTAACTATAAATTCAAATCCAGGACCTACAACGAGTTTTGTCCGTTGTAACAGATTTAATAATGTTTGTATTTTATGGATTGTCAGTTTTATAAAACATTATTACGCTGAGATGCCAAAAAACCTTAGTAAAAGAAAACATAATTAGTTCGATCGTGCTATAAATGTGTACGTTATCTTAATAATATCATCTCAAGAAATACTCATATCTAGAATTTAACTCCTAAACATTTTGGTGGTAAAGATAGTTAGGTCTAGGTCAACTAAAATATCTTTCTTCGAGATGTAGTGCTTGAAAAAGGATCTATAACATCATCAGAATCAAGATTTTTTGTTATTTCTGATTCAATAGTTAAAACTGCTATACCCCTTAAACGTGGCTCAGTCATTGTGATCTCGAGTCATTGCAATCTTCTCAGAACGGGGAAGGATCGTTCCACTGAACAGTTAGAGGCAAGTTTTGTTAAAAACTATTTTAATGTGATGTCAACGTAAGGATATAGGCCTATATGTCTTGAAGTTGGTTATCATGCAACACTTTATACAGTTAAGAATTGCTTTTGGTCGTTCATCTTTTTTCAATTCTTTCAAAAACCTAACAAAATGTAAAATCTCATTCACAAATTCTTTCGATTCTGGCAAATAGTTATTATACAAAGTAAAATATTTCTTGCTGTTTTCTTTAAGCGTATTCTTGCAAGGTTTTCTTTTTCACAATTCAGGAGGCTGTGTACTTCTACTTATATAAAGCTAGACGGTAACACTGATTCATTGACATTAATTATTAGGCACTTCCCGTAATCGGACCACCCTCAACCTTATACTTGAATTAAAGCTCTCGACGAGAAACTTTTGGGAAAAGGTATTTATTTACTTTGCCTTGTCAAACGAAACTACTATAAACACACAAACCTGAACATTTTTCTTAATAAATATAGTATTTATACACTTCACTGATACCGGGAAACCAATATTTAACCATATTCAACATTTACAACATTAAAAACTTTCAAATCAAAAGTTTGTTATGGAAATTTACATTGTAAAGTGCCGACATGTTTTTCTTACCGTCCTGACAGCGTTGCCGGATTGTTCTTGTTCTTTTTTGTGTAGAAACGAACAGTTTAGGCAACTCATTCTAATTATATAAAGTGATAATACGACGAAATATTATAATTATACAAATATTATAATCATACTGTTATCGGCAAAATACTGTAACTAAACAGTTTAGGTAAGTCCTCTTAGTTTTTTTTATTTTTATTCTAATTATATAAAGTGATAATACGACGAAATATTATTTCTCAAATGAGGCAACCTTTACTATCTAGTTACCTTGATTTATACACACCTTAATTAGTACAATAACCTATTAATTGTTCGATTTGGCAACGTTGATTAATTTCCATTTTAAATACGCAGTTAAACGGTACTTTCTATTGTTTGATGCATTTGTTTACGTAGTTATGTTTGTTACATTATTTTCACATTTTCTTGCTTCGTGGATACTTTTGGGGTTCATATTGTTTAGTTTATTTAATTCTTACATGTTTGGTGTATGTGAAGTGATTTATTTTGTTATAATTACGTCAAATATCGCGGAAAAGTCGAAACTTAACCTATACAATTTCAAGTTTTATTTCTTTCATAACTCCTACAAATATTATTTCCCGGGAAAATTTTTGTTGTTTCTACAATCAGTTAGATGTGTTCTTTCATGTTATATCAAATTCCCTTAGAAATCGTTTGACAAGGTAAACTACATTTTTACCTGGGAAAATTGCCAGAAGTTAACATTTTTTAATTTTGCAAGCACCTTTTGGGCGGGAAAGATTTTTTAGATTTTTTAAATTTTTTTCATTTTTTCACTCTGAGCGCGTTTTGTAATAAAACGGTAAGAGATAGCAAAAATTGTTAAATACAAAAGTTGTAGAAAATTTAATTTCAGACCAACGATTTTTCATCAGATTTAAGATCCAATCATCCATTTAGCCACTATTCATCCGAGAAGGGAAGCTCCGCCCAACGTTTTTAAAGCTAGCCTGTTTCACTGACATTAATTATTAGGCACTTTCCGTAATCGTACCCCCCTCGACCTCATACTTGAATTAAAGCTCTCGACGAGAAACTTTTGGGGAAATTGCCAGAATTTAACATTTTTTAATTTTGGAATCACCTTTTAGGCGGGAAATTTTTTTTCGATTTTTTCAATTTCTTCATTTTCCCACTTTGAGCGCATTTAGTAAGAAAGGGGTAAGAGATATCAAAAAATGTTAAATACAAAAGTTGTAGAAAATTGAATTTCAAAGAAGAGATTTTCCGTCAGATTCAAGATCCAATCATTCATTTAGCCACTATTCATCCGAGAAGGGAGGCTCCGCCCATAGTCCTTAAAGCTAAACGATTTCACCGATTCAATGACATTAATTATAATACACTTCCCGTAATCGTGCCTCCCTCGACCTCATACTTGAATTAAAGCTCTTGACGAGAAACGTTTGGGAAAATTGCCAGAATTTAACATTTTTTAATTTTGTAAGCACCTTTTGGGCAGGAAAAATGTTTCCGATTTTTTCAATTTCTTCATTTTCCCACTTTGAGCGCATTTAGTAAGAAAGCGGTAAGAGATAGCAAAAAATGTTAAATACAAAAGTTGTAGAAAATTAAATTTCAAAGAAGAGATTTTCCGTTAGAATCAAAATCCAATCATCCATTTAGCCACTATTCATCCGAGAAGGGAGGCTCCGCCCATAGTCCTTAAAGCTAAACGATTTCACCGATTCAATGACATTAATTATAATACACTTCCCGTAATCGTGCCTCCCTCGACCTCATACTTGAATTAAAGCTCTTGACGAGAAACTTTTGGGAAAATTGCCAGAATTTAACATTTTTTAATTTTGGAAGCACCTTTTGGGCGGGAAAGATTTTTCGATTTTTTCTATTTCTTCATTTTTTCACTTTGAGCGCATTTAGTAAGAAAACGGTAAGAGATAGCAAAAAATGTTAAATACCGTACAAAAGTTGTAGAACATTAAATTTCAAAGAGAGATTTTCCGTCAGATTCAAGATCCAATCATCCCTTTAGCCACTATTAACCCGAGAAGGAGCTCCGCCAAACAATCCTTCATATTTCCCATGTTAAACTTATGGAGATAATGTTTAATGAGTTTGAGTCAGCTGCCAAATAAAACAGCTGATTTGTGCTCGGTCACCTATGTACAAACAAGCCAAAGATTAATGAGATTCTTTAGCGAATTTTCCAACTGCGAGCGAAGCGAAGCAGCCATCTGAGGCCGAAGGCCGAGGTGGGGTTGGGACGCGAAGCGTCCAGGGGCAGAGCCCCTAGTAGCTATATAGGCTACAACTATTATAACCCATTGTGTTTAGCTTTAAGTTCTTCTTTAGCAGACTCAGCACTTCCCACACGTACACGTTTATGTGATACATTTAAAAAAGAGTAAACTTTCTCGTTTCCATCTTTTTCAGCACTTTCTCTCATATATGGATGTTTTTCCTTTTTTATTGACTGCAAATGCACATTTTTCATCAACATTAATTAATAGCTTTTAAAATAATGTATTATTCTCTCTTTAAGCTCGTCTCTTTTTGTTTTATTAAGAGCTACAGTCTTTACTAAATGTTCTATCTTCCTTCTTTTTAAATCTGTTCTAATAATTCCAATTTTAGTTTTTTTGCAGACAATAAGTTAATACTAGATACTGGACCTATTTATTTTATTGTGCAAGGCGATAGTTTATTGGTTATGTTGACTCTTTTTCTTAAGACATGAGGACGTATATTAGTTGATACTAATTCATTGTTTTGGATATATATTTCCTTTGGTATATTAGCAAACTGTGTTTTCGATTTGGAGACAAATTTTCTCCATTTTTAACATAAAATTTTCGTGTAACATGTATAATCTTTGCTTATAGAATCTTCCACGATATCTATATGTATAATTAAGTAGACAAAACCAAATGTCGAAATAGTATAATTTATCACTCTTCTTTGGATCATGTTGTAGTTTAAATTGTAATGCAGTAAATTTTCTTGTTTTTCTGTTTGATCAATTCACATACAATAACACATTATTAAACACAAGGCAGTAAATATTTTCTTTACGTTCCGATAGCTTTTTCGATATATATTTGCTGTCGAAACGGAATACTTCAATGCATTTCGGAAATACGTTGTGCTATTTTCCAATAAAAGTTTTAAAAAACCTTCTAGAGGATCGTGCATGATACCTGTGTCATAATAATTTCAAATTCTTTATACTGTGGCTTCTAAACGGGCTATTCCGTTTTCTTTGGCTAATGTGGCTGTAAATGTTTCCCTTAGCCTGGAATCTGGGCAGTTTATAAAATCTATATTACGGTTACCAATCTACTTGTTATAAAACCGTGACTTTTCATTGGGCATACAATCTTATTATATATATTTACTCTAGCATTAGAAGTTACCATGTTCAAAAGTCTATTCATCTGTATTGCCACTATCCAGTATTGCATCGCAATCTTCATAGTGACCTCCTTTAAGCCTAAAGTTGTAGTTTTCGATTAGGCTAACAACTACACATTTCGACCATGTTAAACACTCTGACTAAATCTTGCTTTATGTTCAAGTCCATAAGGCCCTCTTTCTTAAGTTGTATTAATAAATTCGGCATTTCTTTCAACAAAGCCTCCAGTTTTACATATATTATAGTTCTACTTAATATGTTACACAAACAGGAGTTAAAATATTTTGTCTTAATATATTATAATTTCTTTTCTCCAATTAGTTTTTCAGTATCCCTTGTTACTCGACTATTACTTTCTAAGGGAGAAGGTAATCTAGCTTTAACTCCATGTCAAGTAGAAACAAATTTGCCAGACTTCCCTGGAAGATAACTATTAAAAGAACCACAAATTTCCTTTTTACCAATTACATTTTTTCCATGACTTTCGCTATCATCAGAGCTACATATTTTTACTAACAATACTATTAGTAAACGGGTCTGTAGTAGGACCAAGTGAATTCGAACTATTGGTCACGAGTAGTTTTTTTCCTTCTGTGAAACTTACATCGTAAATATTTGTAGTCAAATAATTATTTCCCATTTTTTCTAAAAATAGCCACGCTCCAAACCTTTTGTTGGTAGGTTTAATTTTAATGCGGTCACTTCTAGCAATTATCGAAAACTAAATGACAAATAACCAGTTCTTTATGATCTATTTACACAAAATTGGAGTATTACGCTTGCGCATTGTAGATTTGGATGGTCGTCGAAATGGGGGAATGGTTGGGGGCGCTGAAACTGATTCAAACAAAGTATAGTACCCCCATTTCTTACCTATACGATAAAGTGTTGTATAATTTAGGGGTGTATATACAGATGAGAGGTTGTTTTCCAACATTTGGTAGTCATTGACCTGTTTATTTTCAAGTAAATAGTTGATAGATTGGTTTATTTACCTTTGTAATAATTACTCATAATGGGGGTGGGGGTTGCCCAGCATTACTCATTATATAGTTAACAGTAGAAATTTTACATTGGTACTTTGACCAATAGAAATTGCTCTAAAAGATCAAAACTAATTATTTATATAACTGATTATCTTTATTTACTACGTACATAAATTAATCTCTTACCTGTATTTACTTACATTAGATTTGTTGAGACAGTGAACCAATATTTCTACAAATTTCTTATCAGTAACCTTTGGATTGCTGACTTAATTCTTATCTTTGTTGACACAGTGGCACAAGACTCTTATCTTTGTTGACACAAAGAACCAAAACTCAACTTATTCCTTATCAGTAACCTTTGACGTCACGCCAGGGCATCCGTACATCCACTGACATGGTACTTTAAAATATCCAACAACTCTTCAATCCGATGTAAATAAATATGGAAAATTTTGTTTATTTAGAAGCAATGAAATGCAGGACTTCAATCTAAAAAGAGCGTAACTATATTAGTTTTATTATTTATTTAACATTTTATTTGGATAGGAGTATTTCAACTCACGTGTCTAAGGAAACTAACGACAACAATTTTGCAGTTTTATTCTTCATAATATGAACAACATAATTTTTAGTTTTTAGCTATCCCTTGTTTCTTCTCAATAAACATCACCAATCAATAATTTTTGTATAAGTTTGTAAACTTAGTAAGATCAGTATCGTGTTAAAATGGATTGTTGAATTTCGATCTATAAAGTAGTTTATATTTGACATAGTAAGTAAAATACATCCCGCGTTTTTTAAATATATTATTGAACATTTAAAAAATACTTAACGATAACTATTTAGTAAAATTCTGGACTACAGCTTGTGTATTATATTTTCTGTACACAAATAATGTTAATGATCTAAATAGACAATTTCAAAGTAGTTCAGTCTGTGGCTAAAAGCAATTTTAGTTCGGAATAATTAAATTGCTATTGGTTCAATATTCTTAGCCATATCATGAATGTTTCTTAAGAGTGGTTCCAGAAGATTAGATAAAATCTCATTTTATTATTTATACAACTTTTATTAAAATAATTACTTGCCCTCTTTAATCCCATAAATGCCTTCTGCTTTGACACAGAATCTTTGTGTCTAGATAATTTTCACATGTAGAATTTAATTGAATATCTTCCTCCTTTGTTCGTGTAATTACAGTATACTCATCGATATTAAGGGGATTCCCTACTGAAAATAGGGGTTTTCTATAATAGGCCTTTTTAATTATGAACTATATTCTATACATTAATTAGAACCTAAAACATTGTTTATACTTATACGAATTGACAAAAAAATACATTTTACATACCTTTTTCAGTTTTTTTAGTTTGTTTTAGGCAAAAAATATCTTTTTTAAATCTCTTATCACTTTTTTACTACTCAACCAATTTGGCCGTTTGATATCATGTTTTAAAGTATATAAAAAGCACTAACATTGTGGGTATAGTCATATTCTTACCACTAAAAGTTTAGTAGTTATAACCTTACAATAACAAAAAATAAATATATAACAAATTTGTGATGTACAATTAAAAAAAATACTTATGTATTTTTCCTAGAGGAATAAAAATACCCAAGAAGTTGCATTATTAGCTACTTATGATGTGGTAAAAATTTCATAACTATAGCTTTAGCAGTTAAAATTGTTATAAGAACCTTTGTGTAAAAAATATCAATGATATAATTTACTTGTATATTGGAGGCATAAAAACCTAATAATAAACATTGTTGTCTTTTTTTTAAATTACTTCCAAATAAAAAACATAAAGAAGTTCAACTCGACCAAAAGTAGGTGCGGGTATTGCTGAGTGCATTTTTCACACTGATATAAAGATCTTTTATGGCATACGTTATGTTTTTCTCAAACCTTATAAAGTATAGAATCAGGAAAAAATAAAAAAATATTTTTATTTTTTTGGACAATGGTAATTTTTCAGTAGGGAATCCCCTTAAGTGAAACTGGTCATATCTTAAATTGTAGGAAGTAGTGAGCAAGAAGAAGCGATTATTTAAAAATGGTTATAAATAAGTATTAGAAGTGGTTTTACTTGTATTAGTCAAATTAAATAATATCCAAATCATCTACTTACACAAAATTAAGTTCCTAACCGATTTTGCGTAAAAATTTAAATTAAATTACGCTCTAGCTTGTTTATATTTATTATTAAATTAATGTTTGTTAATTATTATTGAATTATGTTTCGAAACTCATCATAGACATACGCTGAACGAAGTCACGGCACGGATAAAAGGTAAAATTAGTTATATTATGTTAACTAGCCCATTTGCAAAGCCTGCTATGTGTTTAATAAACAAATGTTGGGCATTCATAAAAAACTGATTAAAAGAGCTTTAAATATAACAGATAGATTTTTTTTTTTATTCAAAATTTCTAAAAAAAAGTAACTATACATATTTTGCAAACCACAGAAATATTGCTATTACACAGAATTAGTTATTTAGGATTAAATTTATCACATAGCTGGTTTTGCATCTGTATATTTATTTTAGCAGGTTTTGCAACTCAACAAGAAGCCATTTTGAATTTCCGTTGACTTGCAAAACCTGTCATTTTGTAATGTCATATAAAGAGGCTTAAAGAAAAAACAAAATAACTATTAAACAATGTTGTTTTATTATATTATATTGCACATAGTAAATTATTGTGCTCTAGGAAATAATGTAAAAATTAAAAAAAAATACAAAACAAAACAATTCATTTAGGCGTAAGTGAAATTCAAATCATCCTTCCAATATTTCAAAGTCACTGTTTGAGTCACTACCACCATCACTTTCATCCACTATATTGTCATAATTACCACTGTTTTCACAAAAAATTGTTTATATAATGTCGGCTTTTCATTGTCTGCCCAGTTTTCACCAAAGTGCAGAGGCAAAAGTCTTTTGACGTCCCTTAGTTTAGCTGGTTTTACTTCAATCCCTTTCTCGATGCATCCAATTAGATTTTTTGTAAAAGTCTTCCCTCTCTTTAATAAACTCTTAGGTTCACTCGTGTCAATATTGTAAAATGGGTATCCTTGAACGAGCACATTCTTGCTACGTTTAATTGTTTTTTTTTTTGCCTTCTGCAGTTTGAAATGGCATTGTCCAGGCTGCTTAAGGATATCGTCAGAACCGAATATGATCTCCAATCCATAACTTGGATTGGATAATCAACCCCTAGGTGTATTAATGTTGCATATTTTTGTATTATTTCCAAATATCCCTCTGGCCCTTCAATTACACTCCTACACTTAAACTCTCTTTCAAACTTACCAAAAATCCTATCTGCAGGAAGGAAAGAGTGCCCCACTATTGGAAACCAAACTTCGACTATTTGGACATTTGTTGGTGACTTCAAAAATTAGCCAATAAGACAACATTCCTAACACTCCTTTATTTTTATTCTGCCCACCACATCCATCGCAGAATAAACGTACAACTAAAATATTAGATGAAATTTCTGTATTGCACAATCGATGATGAACAGCAGAAGCTATTTGACAAGAGCCTTTGCTATATTCATTTTCAGTCCAAGTATAGCTGAATGTATTACTTATTTTCTGTAATGAAACTGACGTGCTTTGAAAATTTGTTCAATTGTATAAATACAACTGACGAGCATAATATGCTGCTTGATCAGAAATTTTAGGCATAATTAGATTTTTTTGACAATCGTAGCTTAATGTTAATGCATTTTCCATCTCAAGGCGAAGCTTACTGTAAAATGCATCTGCACGTATTTTATGTCCTTTAACTGGTACTTTAAATTGACTTTAATTTGCTTTATTATCTTTATCTTTTTCAAGTACAACTTGATTTTCCAGGCAAAAACAGGTTGAACATTTATCTGAATATGCGCTGTCAAAACTTATATTGAAGTTCTCACAAAAACATTAATTTCCTGAAATATTAATATTCTGTATGGAATCCAGCAGGATGCTGGTCAACGTACATTTCCCAAATTTGTTTTGTATTAAGTTCACTTGCAAGGTTTTGTCGCTTAGTATTCTTACCACGACAATAGTGACTTTGTCAGTACTGGTCTAAAAGTTTTAATAAATACTTTAACTGCTTCACGTTTGTCTTTATACTTTTCAGATCTACGGTCCCCTCCTCGTGTTTCAGGTGGTGTAGTACCACATTCTAGTAATTTTTGACAAAGTCATTTAACACGGTCACGTGTTTCTACCAGAATGCCCAAAAATGCTTTTCGACAGACTCTCACATTTTCAGTGACTCCATTTCTTTGTTTAGGAAGAATAAAGTTGGTGCTCACCTTCCTCCTACTCTCCAAATCTGGTGCAAAACACTTTTTTCTGGGCGAGGAAACTTGTACATGCTGCAGAATAAAATTGTTTTTCCGTTGGAGATAATTCTTATAATACCTTTCTTGTAATTTACTCACAAAAGATAAAATGTGATAATTTTACTCACATCTTGCATTGAAAGTTCATCACATTGAAAGGTTTTTGTCTTGTGTGTACAACCTGACTTCTTTGGTAGACCTTTAGATTTTTTCCTGGAACAAAAAGAAAATAAAGGTTTATACCAGACTCTATCAATACAAACTAATAAAAATAAACAACAATAAAAACAACATCATACATTTATAGGTTATTTAATTATTTATAAGTTGATAGGTTATGATCAAATAGATTTATAGAATAGTTTATGTTTAAGTTAAGTAATATAGGTTAGGCCTATGTCTTATTTGGATACAAAATAATGTTTATAAAACAATAAACAAAACAACTTTTCTCCATATTATGACAAAACTCAATTACAAAATATCTTACCTTGATATTTTAGCAACATTTCTCTTCCACATTTCTGGACATCTTTTTCTCTTTCTCGATAAACTAAGCTCAGTAGAAACTATTATTTCTTCATCTTCACAATCAGTAGTTATCATTATTTTTTAAAATTAATGAATACAACTTTAGTTTCAATTAAAAATGATAACTAAGTAAAATTACTATCAACACAGACACATTTATTTGTCAATACAGACTGTAGTCAGCTGGTAAAACAAAAAAAAAAAAAAAAAAAAATAAACAGAAGTCTTCAGTTTAACCAACACAAAAATATATTTATTTCATATTATAAAGTAATATTACTTGTATAACATACATTTATTTGCTGCTGTTAAGAAGAAAATAATTTTGTTTCCTAAATGTTCTGGGGCTTATAATTACATAGTTTTAAAAAAATAGTAGGTTTTGCACGTGTATTGGTGAGGTGACCCTGATTATTGCATGTAATAAAGCTGGTCTTGCATCTGTATGAAATATAGCTTTTTTTGCAAATGAACACCCAGAAGACATAGCAGGTTTTACAAAAGTATGGAGTTTTCTTTCCTAATTTTTACAGGATTTTGTAGTGTTTTGCAGCCCACTATATACTTAGTTTGGTAGCCCTTGAAATAATAAATCCATTGATACCAACAACTCAAAAATGATTTTTTGTCACATAGCAGGTTTTGCATATGGGCTACTCGTTTATTATAATTAAAATAACAAATAGGGTATTTTAAAAGTTTTTGTTAAAGACTAGTGTTACATTATAGACTGATTTAAATGAAATACCTTTTAAGAGAAATGTATTTCTATTTTTACTTTTAGCATAATTAAGATAGTTTCTTAAGCCTTTTATAAGCTTTTCTTAAAGATTTACAATACAAATAACTTGAAATCTTATTCCTTTTATAAGAGTAAATGAAATCTATTATAATTTTTGTATAATTGGGAATATGCGTTAGGCCTTTTATTAGTTTATATATAAGGCTAATATCGTAGACAAATATTAATCGTAGAGTACAACTTTTATAGAGAAGAGTGTATTTCTATTATTAATTTTACGTGAAATTAAGATAAACTGTTAGGCATTTTATAAGACTTTGTTTAAGACTAGTGTAACGTTGAAAACAAATTTAATCATCATGAATTTTACATTAGAAATGTATTTGTATTATTAATTTTAGTATATTTAAAGTTTTTTATAGTATAATTTTTGTATATTTACAAGTTAGGAGTTTTATAAGTTTATATATAAGAAAAATATCATTGACAAAAATATTAATGGTACAGCTTTTATAAGAGTAATGCATTTTCATTACAATTTTTAGTGTAATTTCGTGTTGGGCCTTTCATAATTTTTTTTAGTATTACATTTTAGACACATTTAATTATTATGACTTTTATAAGAGTAATGTAAATGTAATAATGTTTTTAGTAAAGTTAGGAAGATGTGGTAGGCCTTTTAAACATTATATTTCTGACTAATATTGTAGGGAAATGTAAATGGTATTCTTTGTGTAAGAATAATGTAAATCTATTAATATTTTCAGTATAAATAAGAAAATGCGTTAAGCATTTTATAAGATTATACTAAAGATTAATATTATTGTCAAATGCAAGTGGTATGACTTTTATGAAAGTGATGTAAATCTAATATTGTTTTTTGTAGAATAAAAAGATTTGTTAGGCCTTTTTAAGTGTATATATAATACTAGTATTATAGTTTAATGTAAATGCTAATGTATTTAATAAGAGTAATGTAAATCTACGATATTCATATTCATATTTTTGTAGAATCCGTTTCAAAGAGTACCGTAAAATTAGGCCTTTTATAAGTTTCTCTTTAAGAAAAATTCTTTAAGCAAATGTAAGTTATGTTTAAATTTTAATTTACAAGATGTGTTAGGCCTTTTATAAGTTTCTCTTTAAAACAAATATTTTAAGCAAATGTAAGTAATGTTTATAGTTTAATTTACAAGATATGTTGGACCTTTTATAAGATTCTCTTTAAGACAAATACTTTAAGCAAATGTAAGTAATGTTTAGAGTTTAATTTACTAGATGCGATAGGCCTTTTTTAAGTTTCTCTTTAATGCAAGTACTTTAAACAAATGTAAGTAATGTTGACCTTTATAAGTTTCTCTTTAAGACAAAAATTTTAACCAAATGTAAGTAAAGTTTATAGTTTAATTTACAAGGTGTGTTAGGCCTTTTATAAGTTTCTCTTTAAGACAAATATTCTAACCAAATGTATATAAATAATGTTTATAGTTTACTTTACAAGATGTGTTAGGCCTTTTATAAGTTTCTCTTTAAGACAAATACTTTAACCAAATTTAAGTAATGTTTAGAGTTTAATTTACAATATGCGTTAGGCCTTTTATAAGTTTCCCTTTAAGACTAATACTTTAAGCAAATGTAAGTAATGTTTATAGTTTA
>JAGFPH010016553.1:0-19138 GCA_018207615.1 Philaenus spumarius
TTTTATTGTCCACAATAATTGAAGTCCTCCATTTAAATTGCTGTAAACACGGTAATTTCTAAAATTCCGATTGTGCTACAATTTAAAAGATCACCCATAATACCAGTGTGTGTCTTGATAAAGTTCAATAGTTAAAAACAACAAAGCATCTTGAATTCTACAAGACTTTGGGTAAAGATGTCTAGGCCTACTTAATGCAGAACATGTTCGTATATTTGCAGTAGGCCTACGGTATAAGTGGAAAGGTTTCATGTGAGCTGTGGAGTTTGGATGCGCAGTGGGTCTAGGCGTCAATAAGGTGGTGGGGGAAGCGGCCGTCTCGATCTGTTTCGTGTGTTGTTAGGCTCGTGTTTCCCCTACAATGTCTCTGTCGGTCCCCACGCGGCCTCAAACTACAACCTTGTACCTCCCCTCACGCGCTGGTGACTGCTCACATGAAACCTGACGAGTTAAGCCTCGGCTACGATACGAGCGGTGAGCGGCGGGCGGCAGTAGCAGGTGCAAGCGGCGCACGAAAATTATCTAACTGATGGAGTTTCCTTACACGGTTGGGTGGCTATGATACAAGCGGCGGATGTGCGTTGATCTAACTCTCGCTCCAGAGTGCCGCTCATGATCAAATCAGTTAGATAATTTTTCGACTGCCGCCCGACGCTCATGGGTTTCTTCACTTTCAACAAACATATGACATTGGTTAAAAAGGGAAATTAAGTATTTTTGATACGTATACGTTCATGGCATACTAACGACCACTTATATACAAAATTTCAAGAAAATCTGACGGTAAACAAAAAAGATGCTAATTTTTGCGAGTATACTTTCGGAATTTCGTATTCGGTTCAAGGATTTACTTATTCTTTAAACACCATGAATTATGGAATAAGCAACACCAATGGATTAAAACTTTCTGTTATGGGACTTCTTACCACTGTTATTTTCACAGGAAGCATATATTTTAAAATTACTCCCTCCCCGGGTTATACCTGAATTTATGTTAAAGTCCAAATTTCAAGAAAATCCGACGGTAAATAAAGAGACTAATTTTTGTATACTTTCGGAATTTTGTATTCGGTTCAAGGGTTTATTTATTCTTTATATAGTTTATATAGTAATATAGTTTATACTAAAGTACTACTTACTTCAAGTGGTTTTGCAGCTTATATATTGATTTATTACAGCTGTTTCAGTATAACAATACCATCATCAGAGAACAAAACACTAACATATATTATAAACATTAGTACATTGCACTTAAACAAATAAAAATAAACATAGAAATTGGTATGGCAGTATACTTCGAAACTATTAAAAAATTAGTATTAAATTATTGTGACCACATATTAATACTAACTTTTTAATAATTTCGATGTGTTCGCAGCACCAATTTCTATGTTTAATTTTATTTATTTATGTGTAACGTACTAATGTTCATATATGTGAGTGTTTTGTTATCTAATGATGGTATTGTTATACCGAAACAGCTGTTATAAAACAATATAAACTACAAGACTGCTTAACGTAAGTACTTTAGTATAAACAGGATTTATTTGTTTTTACTAATAGCTAATAATGTTGTTAAGTGTCTTTTTGTGTATGTTCTATTATTAAGTAGTTTGTTACATATTTCCTGCTGTCATGTGTTTATTTCAGAGTAATGATTCCTGTAAGGTTACCTCTACTTTAAAAAAAACCCAAAATAACATTTATTTGATAAGAGTTAAACTTAAAAATTTCAACAAAAACAATTAATTACAAAGGAGTTTTAGAGCAGACATTTTATTTTTATATAAGCATTTTTATCGATCAGTTGAGATAAATTTTTCTTAATAAATTTAAAAAACATTAAATAAGTAAAAATGTTTATGTATTTGTGGTTATTCCTAAAGCACATCAATTAAACAAAGTACACAGCTCAAAATAAAAAGAGTGATACAATATTTTGAATTAGTGAAATAATAAAAGAACTTTGGTTGTTTATTAGATTTTTTATATATACTGGTATTTTGTTATATAATTTAACAAACTTTTATTAATTTGTGTTAAATTCATTTTCAAGAAAGACAGAAATAGCCAATAATATGTTTTGTTAGAAAGGCTTGTTTAAAAATTAATAATGTAAAATTTTAATGTTTTTTAGTAGGCTAATATTTTCAGTCTATGGAAATCATAGTTAGATTTCGATTATAGGCCTTTTACTTATATTTGTGTGTGTATTATGTTAAAGTGTCTAATAAAAATTTGTTCATAAATGTGTTCAATGTACATTTCCTGTAAATACTGCCTGACAAGTGAGTAAAATATGACAGATAATGAACCTGTTTCCTTTTGCATATAATTTAGTATTTTACATACCGTAATGCTATTACTAGTCGCTCTTCGGGTTGTATTTGCTGAGGAAGTAGGGCCCTCTTCTTTAACAACCGATGCTTCACTCTATGTAGTAAATAATCAAAAGTACACATTGACATTCTAGTGTACTGAAAGAAGCGATCTTTGTCTCGTTGCAGTTCTTTAAATAGGTGATGGTATTCACCATATCTTTGTCTATTTTTGTTAATTTGGTGCACGCCCCAACGCCTTTGTTGTGCTCTTCTTACCTTTTGCAAACGATACAAAAGGGGTCTCTCACTAAGGATTTCCGTCAGCACTAGCTCCTCGTGTGACATCATCTCGTTGACTAAGACGAGTGTGAGAAAGTTGCCGCTTGTATCGTAGCCACATCCGCCGCTCAGGAATTTTGCTAGTAACGCTCGCCGCCCACCGCCCGCCGCTCACCGCTCGTATCGTAGCCGAGGCTTTATACGTCATTATCGTACCTACGTTGAGTACTTTGTGATTTTGTGAAGGGTGGTGATGTGCACTGCATTTAGGCAAGGCCGCACTATACTAAAGGCCAGAGTACTCCTCTCCACTTCGGACGAAACGTCACAGCAGTCGCCGGACTTCCCGCCTACAGTTGCATGCTGCGTTTAGATTTACAAGCTGTTGTAGAGGAAGTAGATGTTTCATGTTAGGCTTAGTATACACATGAGGGTACGTAGCTCACGTGGCTTTGAAGAATAATACATGCAACATATGTGTTAGTTTGTTCACTTTAAAAGATGCTGAATCAAATGTTATGCTCCAACGTGACAACTATTACTTCAACATCATTAACAGATGGTCTTTGAAGTTTCCTTCTGATACTCATTACTCTGTTAGAAGTAGTTGTTGTAGGATTCAAAGTGTTCAAAACTATAATATCTGAAAGGTATGAAGGAGAGTTTTTATCAGCATCTAAACGAAGAAAAGTATTGAAAGAAACTATTGCTGAGTTTTTTAATCTAGGCCTAATGATACAGAATAACTGTGATAGTTGTGGGGAAGTTTTAAGAAACTTATTGATAAGTATATTTAGTAACATATTACTAAATAACTATTCTAGAAGTGTTACTGACACAATGAAAAAAAGAAAGACAGTAAATGCTGATAAGGACAAAAACACACAGATTCATAAAGAATGCCCTAAACGTTGTAATTTGTATAAAATAAGCCAACTAAAATTACAATTTGATGAAACATCTCAATATTTGAAATGGAAAATCTACTTTTTGTTTAAGGATTCAATGCTATTGTAAATGTAGAAAAACATTAAACAATAAACGGTATCAGTTAACTGACACAAACTTTCTCCCAACTTACTGTAGTCAAAATAATATTGTTTTTAATCATTTTATTTACTACTTTTTAGAACAAAACAAAAAAATAATATTCTACCTACGTCAACCGTATAAAAAAGTTATTGTCCCAGGCGGGATTCGATCGCGCGACCTTTGAATTACTGGCCGTCCTCGCTAACGTTGTGCTACCCCGTGCGGCCGTCGCCGTGATGCTAGATTGACAACATAAACTTGTTTATTTTTTAACATTTCCCCATAATTATGAAACGCCGAAGTTTTGATAAAAGCGGGTGGTGTCATTTTGTTTGGCATCTTAAGCACTATAAATACTGAAAATTTGATCAAAATCGTTAGAGCCGTTTTTGAGAAATTTGCATTTTTGTCGTTTTTTATTGGTTTTTAGGGGTAAATTACCCTTAAAAATTAAAAATTCCAAAAAATGAAAAAAACGCCTGGAGATATTAGGGTTTAGTACCTACATACCAAATTTCATGAAAATCGGACCAATAGTGTCCCCTCTGGTCGTGTATACATACTGACACACTGACAGACAGACACCCTGTTAAAAACACTTTTTTGGGTTCAGGGAGCACCAAAACAGATAATTCAACTGAAAATTCAAATTCGAACATTTTTACGAAAACAATACTTTCTCCATATACTACGTACAGGGTGGAGAAAGTAATAAATGTTAATCTAGGGTATTTATTTGCATATTAATTTCTTTTGGTTACAATTAGTTTTAAAAGTACAGAATTCTTGTTTTGAGTTGGTAATGACCTTTAATTGTTATTGTTTAATAGAATAAAATGTTGGTTGTAATTATCAATTGGTAAATTTTTGATGATATAATAAAATGACTTAAAATATCAAAATAGAAGTGTCTTATTTTATTTGATAACTAATAAAATAACTTTGATAACGTTTGATTAACTTTATTAATAAACAAATATGTAGGACACCAATATTTTGATATTTTAAACAGAATTATTGTGTTTTAATGAAGTATTGCTGTATTTTATGGTTTTTTTCTGAACAGAATAGATTATCTTTTATACATGCAACAGTTTCATATATTTAGGTTTGTGTTGATGTATGTGGTTGTGTGTGTATGTTTGGGTAACTACGGTTCAGCTTCAGTTTTGGTATATTAAAACAAGCGTATCGTTATCTGACAGACTTTTTAACACTTGGAAGCAATGTTTGTGTTTAGTCCTTAAAAATGTGCTGTAAATTTACCTCAAAACACTATTTATGGACTTCGTTGTGTTCGTCAGTTAATGCAGGATAATAAAATATAAGTTTTATATACAAAAACTTGGACTAACGACGTAGGGTGCAGTAGTTTTGAGCGCGCGACATTAGGCAGCACAGTGCCGGGAGCTGTGAGTCCGACGACTGCTGTGACGTCACAACCCGAGCAGTACGGCGTGTAGTATCTTGACTTAGTAGATGGTTTTCGACAACTTAATTATAATTTTGAAGCAGCTACTTGGTGGGTGGATCCTGATGTAATGATGCTGGTAGTTGAATGTCATGGTCTAGGTCTTCATTGCTCCTGGAACGGGAGAGGTAGTAAATTAGCTTGCGTTGGTACTGGTCTGCCTTGGTCTTGGGGAGAGAAAAACAAATTATATGTATCTGCTTTGCCTTTTGAAGTAGTGTGTAATGACAAGTGGCTTTTTTATATATTACTGACTGTTGCTGGAGTGAGATTTCCAAGTTTACGGGCAAAAATAATACATCGGGAATATACGAACGCAAAATAATTGAAACAAAATTAGCTTACACCCGATCAGCCAAACTCGTGTAAAAATAATTCGATCGCTCAACTCCACCGCTGACGTGAGTTGGACGAAATTAAGTTTATATGTTTCAGGTTTTCAACCGACTATTTGGGAAATTGGTCTACTCACCAAGGCGCTGAATAGCTGCCTGCGTGTACAAAATATATTAGTAGAATTTGTTTGCACTTCAGCCTCCAGCCCTCCAGCCTTCACGCGCTGCTTCTTTCCGTCCTTGCGGCCTCGGATTATGTACTCGCAGCTGACAAACTCGCTTCACTGGATTTGAAACTGTTATGGTATTTTCCACTTAGATCAATTTTGAAGGAACAAATGAGATTGTGTAAAAAACAAAATGTGCAGAATGTTACAGACTGCAAGTAAAATACCTTTAGGCTATTTTTGTTTATGGTTGCAATTCTGTTTTACAGAACAACGTATTTGGTAACAATATTAAAATAACTAGTAAGCCCCCGTGAAAAATTACAGGCAGATTAATTAGATACACATCAGAAATACATAATTTAAAGAAATACTGTTTAAAAACAACAGACTTGATCTAGGCCTACCTATGCTGACGGGGATTTTTAACTCGGTAAATGTATTCAATTACAAGGACTATAAAACTGTAGGCTATTCATTAAAATTTTGTATTTATATTCATTATCCTTATTCTTTAAATGAGCAATTCTTTTATCTATCTTTATATCTATCTTTGTATCTGACGCGGATCTCGAAAACGGCTCTAACGAATTCAAAGAAATTTTGTATTTAGGTGTAGTTTTGATTTTTAAGTACACCCATATAGTTGTATTTCGTGCAAAAACGCTATTTTTTGAGAAAATCTAATTTAAAAGTTGAAAAATTTTAACATAGGGTCTTATGGGTTGCCATGTTGGTTACAAAATAACAAGTAAATCTTATATATATATAAAAGGCAAAGCCCTCACTCACTCATCATTACCAATTCTCCCACTTCCCATGAAACTAGAGAGATGAAATTTGGCAAGTGTATACTTTGTGATGTAAATAGGAAAACTAAAGAAATTTCATTTTGATATTCAAATTTGTAGGGGTAGTTTTGACTGATCACAGTTTTTCAAAAACCATACCACCTAGGGACTTTAAATTTGGTACAAATATTGCTCATAGGCACTAGAGGCAAACGAAGAATGAATTTAAAAATATTTGGCCTGTAAGGGTTGTAACAACTCCTAAATCAATAAATATTGTTTGTTATATATATCAATAACCTTACCTCCTAGGAACGTGAAATTTGGTACACATATTGCTTATAGGCACTAGAGGCACAATAAGAACGGATTTTAAAATATTTGGCCTGTAAGGGTTGAAACAACCCCTAAAACAATAAATATTGTTTGTTATATATCTCAAAAACCTTACCTCCTAGGCATGTGAAATTTGGTACACATATTGCTTATAGGCACTAGAGGAAAAATAAGAACGGATTTTAAAATATTTGGCTTGTAAGGGTTGCAACAGCCCCTAAAACAATAAATATTGTTTGTTATATATCTCAAAAACCTTACCTGCTAGGAATGTAAAATTTGGTACATGTATTGCCACAGGAGCAACAGGTGAACTAAGAAAGAATTTTTAAATAATTGGCCTGTAAGGGTTGAAACAACCATTAAAACAATAAACATATTTGTTATATATCTCAAAAGTCGTACCTCCTAGAAACGTGTAATTTGGGACGCATATTGCTCAAAGGATCTAAAGGCGCACTAAGAAATAATTTTATAGTATTTGAAATTTAAGGGTTGAAACATCCCCTAAAAAGTATTGTTTGTTATAATTTCTTTAAAGCTAGAAACTAAAATTTTGTACATTTATTTCTTACACGATACATATAAAAAGTAAACCTGTTTTATATTTTGTGACGTTCTGCTAAAGGGTGAAAATGTAGGCTAATAACAACCCCTAAAACTATAAATATTAATTGAATACTTCCTAGGAACGTGAAATTTGGTACGCATATTGCTCATAGGAGCTAGAGTCGAACTAAGAAATAATTTTAAAATACTTTTCCTTTAAGGGTTGAAACAACCCCTAAAACAATAAATATTGTTTGTTATACTTGCCTTAAAGTTAGAAGGCTGAAATTTTTTACATTTATTTCTTACAAAATACATATAAAAAAATAAACCAGTTTTTTTTAAACAACCCCTAAAACAATAAATATTGTTTGTTACATATATGTCTAACACCATACCGCCTAGGAAGTGAAATTTGGTACACATGTTGCTTATAGGCGTTAGAGGAGCGCCAAAAAAAAAAAGGATTTTTAAATATTTTCCATTTAATGGTTGAAACAACCCCTAAACAATAAATAGTGTTTGTTATACTTTCCTTAAAGCTAGAAAGCTAAAATTGTGTACATTTATTTCTTACACGATACATATAAAAAGTAAACCAGTTTTACATTTCGTTACGTGCTACTAGGGGGTGAAAATGTGATACAACCCCTAAAAACAATATATATTCATTTTTATACTTTCTTTAAAGCTAGAGAGCTGAAATTTTGTAAATACTTCTTACAATATACACAACACACAGATAAATAAACCAGTTTCAAATTTTATTAAGTTCTGCTAAGGGGTGGAAATGTAGTAACAACCCCTTAAACAATAAATATTTATTTTTATACTTTGCTTAAAGCTAGAAAGCTGAAATTTTGTACATTTATTTCTTACAAAAGATTCATATAAAAAAATAAACCAGTTTTACATTTAATCACGTTCTGCTAAGGGGTGAACATTTAATAACAACCCCTATAACTGTAAATATTAATTTAATACCGCCAAGGAACGTGAATTTTGGTACACATATTGCTCATAGGCACTAGAGGCGCACTCTAAAATAGGATTTTAAAATATTTAGCCTTTAAGGGTTGAAACATCCCCTAAAACAATAAATGTTGTTTTTTACTTTCCTTAAAGCTGCAATTTTGCACATTTATTTCTTACAAAACACATATATAAAGTAAATGAGTTTTACATTTTGTTACGTACTGTTAGAGGTGAAAATGTGATATCAACCCCTAAAAATAATAAATATTTATTTTATTTTTATACTTCCCTTGAAGCTAGAGAGCTGAAATTTTGCACATTTATTTCTTACAAAACACATATATAAAGTAAATGAGTTTTACATTTTGTTACGTGCTGCTATGAGGATTGAAAAAGTAATAAAAACCCCTAAAAACAATAAATATTAATTGATATTATTTCCTTAAAGCTAGAGAGCTGAAATTCGGAACTTATAATTTTATGAAAATATTTTGAACATAAGCTGATCAAAACTAACCAGATCTATGCATTTGCATATTAAAGACGTATCTGGGTGATCTGTAAACATCCAGCTAAGACTGTGATTTACGAGTCTGTAGATTTAGTGGTTGAAAAAGAAGACGCTCTTTACTCTGAATTTTTTATTTTTTTATTGATTTAATTTATTCAACACACAAACAGTGACGATTTATGGGCAACCAGTGAACAATAAGTACCAAACTAATTGAAAATACATGTTATAATTCATTTTCGTGAAATATTAGATGAAAGAAAATGAGAGAAAAGTATTACAATTAATTATGAATCATAATGATAATGACGTAGCAAGAAACAAATTCCCTGTAGCGAAGCAAGGGTTTTCAGCTAGTAGTAAATAAAGCGATCAAAACAGCTGTTTATAAACAAGCCAATTTATACTGTTTTATCAGCTGTTCATTGAATATTACTTTCCTTACCCTATACTAGGTAAGGTAAGTATTGCGATCGACCCAAAAATTCGATGTCGAGTTTTCATAATATCTTTACGTTTCAAGGCCCCCTGAGTCCAAAAAATGCATTTTTGGCAATTGGTCTGTCTGTGTGTCTGTGTGTCTGTGTGTCTGTGTGTGTGTGTGTGTCTGTGTGTCTGTGTGTGTGTGTCCGGAGTGCACAGGGCAAACGGCTGGACGGATCGAACTGAAATTTACAGGATATCTTCAAACATGTAAACAATTAAACCCATGTAAATTTGAAGCAAATCGGAGGTGGTGTCTTACCGTGAGAGCAGTTTTTAGCACATTTTTGGTATTTACTCCAAATTCCCTCTAATGATTTTGATTAAACTTTGCTAACATACTCTACTCCGACCCCCTTAACACCCTATGTACGCGAAAGACCGTTAAAAATTCGTTGAAAAAAGTTATTACAAAAACCAAGTTATTTTGTTTTTATCTCTGAAATGGCTGCTCCTATCGACTTGAAAATGGCCTCATTCGATTCAGCGTCCAAAATAATGTCAAAAACGATACCCCACTCAACTTTTTCCATTTTTTCAAAAATTGCCCCCAAAAAGGGCGTTTTTGGGGGTAAAAATGTCTTTTTTTAAACTAGCCGTGTTTGGTATCAAATTTGACATTTTGTGAGGTTAGAAATCGATTGAGACCAAAATCAGGTCCGTGGGATTAACCGTTTTGAAGTTAGTACCGCTTTCTTCGAAACGGATACTCCTATTAACTCGAAAATGGTATCATCAATCTCTCGCTCGAGAAATTTGATAATTGATACAGCATCTATTTTGGTAAGGAAAGTTGTGTGATGTGCACACCAGATGTTTTTTAATTACTGTTAAAAAACAAGCTAATTTATACGGTTTTAGCACGTTGGAATTAGAATAAATTGGGCCTGATTTAACAATTTATTTTGTCAAAAAAAAGGTAAACTTGGCAAAGATGGATAAATTCTAACAGTCAATTTTGTAATATAGGCCTGGCTCATTTCGGAAACATAGTATTGAGGTTATGTTAATCCTGCAATAATTTTTACTATAATTAGGCCTGGTTTCAAAACTTTAGTTGACAGAAGATATAGGACTAAAATCGCAATGAAAGCGTCTCACTTTTCTAAAGCATGTATTTGAGGTTATAATTAATCTTGTAATTACTGTTAATATATTTAAGACTGGTTTCATAAGTTTACAAACCTATGTACAAACGAGCCAAAGATGAACGAGATTCTTTAGTGAATTTTTCAACTGCGAGCGAAGCGTCCAGGGGCAGAGTCCCTAGTTATTTATCTAAATAAAGATAAAAAATATTATCTTTTAATAGCTTTCTTACTGCATATTGATAGATCAAATTATTTAGAAGTTATTAATATTATAATAAAGAAATTAATAATGGAATATGTTTAATGTTATACGAAGATGTACGATTGTTTCCTAATATAAACGAATGGGTCTCTATTCTTTAAACTGTATAAATGAATATATTGATAATAAAAGGTTTTATTTATATTCATTTTATAACCTCAAAGCAAATCTTATAACATATTATAGCCTATATTAGTGATTTTAACTCATATTTTAAGAAAAGCAACTTCAGAAGACTTATATTGATTGAAGTTGTAAACATAACCCCAAAATATAATCTACGATAGTATTACAGATGATGGGTGAAATCAGCTGTTATATCATATTGTTACTAACGTACGCACGTACATAACGGACGTACACTCACGTTTATAGGAGTTGATAATTTTCTTCGACTAGGAATCAGCGATGACTCGTCATCATGTGTGCTTATTCGACGTTTCTGAGGGCGCTCTAAAATTTACTGTGCGCTTTTTTCGTATTACTCTTCATGGATGGGTGGGTAGCGCTATGCATAATAAAGACAAATTGCAAAAATAACAGAACACTTTCTGATGCTGATGTTACGGAACCCTTGACGCACCTCTCCATCGGCATCGACACTCTTCCGCTAAACAGGCTAGTAACCAGTCAAATTGTGTTTTATCGGGAAAATTGAGGGGTAGTTTTGGTTTCTTCCATTTTATGTGTTTTTTTGGTGTGCTGAATCCGAATCTGAGGTTTGCCTACAAAATTTCGTGACGCAACATTGAAAAAATGAAAAAAAAACATGTAAAAAATATCATATTTTTGCGGTTATTTACTTATAACTCAAAAATTATCAACTTTTCGTAAGTAACCTCCCTTCTCAAAAATAAAATAAAAATTATTTCCTACAAATTTCATTTCAAATGTTTTTTTTTTTTCTCCGACGAACCGTTGGGGCTCGAGCGTTAATTGAAAATTGGCGTATTTCGGCTAACTCCCCATAAACCCACATTTTCACTCTAAAACTTAAATTTATTATTAAAGGTTGTCAGTTAGTGATTTCCTTCCAGTTCTCTGCACATACCTTATTTAGATCGTATACGTGAAGGTACAGGTAATTAAAAAAAATTTCATATAATAATGTTCTATTTAAAGACCGAAATTATACAAATTTTGTTACAAAAAAGTTGAAAATCCAAAGGAAAATCTTGAAAAATTATCTATTGAAAAATTTGAACGTAAAAACATTGTTTCTCCTAGCAATACAGATTTATAACCCCATACGGTTTGTCCTGAAAATTTGCGATTCTGAATTTTTAATAGCTATGTAAATACTTGTAAAATTAAAAACATGGGGCGCATGCAATAGATAACAGTAATGAATGAAGGGAGTAGCTAACGTTGAGGAAATTCAAACAACAGTTTATATCATTTGCATTAAATACAATTGCTAGTGACTTAGGCGAACTATTCAAGCATCAATTATCTATTGCAAGCGTCCCATTTTTTCGTTTTTAACCTTACAAGTAGTTTCATTGCTATTAAAATTCACAATCACAAATTTTCACAACAATCTGTATGGGGTTAGGAATCAGTATGGCTTATAAATCTGTATGGGGGTAGGAGAAATTATTTTATAATTTTTAGTTACGTTTTAAAACGTGGTATACAGATTAAATTTTTGTTTAGCTTATCTAATATCTTTTTTATTACTATAGATGGCAGAACATTTTAAACCAGTCTACATTGTATTCAACTTAAAAGTAGTAAAAATGATAGAAAATAATAAATTCGTGTTTTGGAGTGAAAAAGTGGGTTTTTGTGGAGACAACCGAACTACGACAATTTTCAACTAGTATTTCAGCCAGAACGGTTCGTCGGGGAAGAAGAACCTTAAGGCCACGCTCCCCTCGTCGGCCATATTGGATTGATTCTCCATAAGCGCAATGCTAACGAATACACCCTAATTTTGTCGTTATTTTTCAACCGAAAATTACAAATGCGGTGTCGTTTAAAAGGTAATATAATCCTAAATGCAACTCGTGGACTAAATTTTAAAAATAGCAATTTATGTTTTTATAAATAAACTAATAAACATGGATTAGTTTACAATATTTTTTGTCATGTTCAAGGCAAGTTTTTAAAAATTATAAAAACAAAAAGCATTACAAGTTTCATTACGTTTAATTTAAAAAAATAATAATAAAAATCGGATAAGAAATACCCACAAAATTTGGGGTCAAACGAGATTGTTGCACCGAATTACTTTCTAGCCGCCCTACTGCGCTCTAGCGGCCCTGCTCCAAAACTAGCTGCGGAGTGATATACATCTTACTTGAGTTTCAGCGCGGGAATAGTTTTTGCTTCAAACGTTACAAGGTTACGAAAGTGCTAAAATGTCTGTCAAATTAAATTATCAAGGGGGTTATTTCTTTGATCTCTTTATACATAATTATATGTTTAGAGTTTATTATATGTAATTATTGTAATTAGTAGATAGTTATGGAAGAAATCAAATAATTTTTTCGTTTAATATTTCTAGTTATACATGGCCATTTGAGTAAAGTTCTGATGACATTTACTTTATATCATCTTAATAACTCCCAAACAATTTACCACAAATAATTTTAACCACGCACTTTACACGTTATGAAACTTGACGTTGTGAAACGGACCCGCCCTGTTTATGCTCTAGTGTTATCAAAGTCTTATACAAAGTGGTATCCTATCAATTATAAAAAGTATGGCAGTAAGACTTAGGCCTAAATTATATTTTCTTAATTAATGCACTGTGCTGGCTGTAAGCTTGATCGACTAATAATACTGCTAGAAATATATATAAAAGTAAATATGCTGTGACTAAATAGTATAGGTTAGAACCTTTTAGATTTTTTTAAAAATTTTAATTGTATGATGTGATAATAACGAAATATAATCATACTGTTATCTGCCAGAGTAAGTTAAAAGTAAATATGCTGTAACTAAATAGTATAGGTTAGAACCTTTTAGATTTTTTACAATTTTAATTATATGATGTGACTAGCTGACCCGTACGGCGTTGTCCGCCGTATTTTCAGGTATTTTCAGACTTTTTAACGTAATTGTATTCTTTTTAAGTGTTCAGTCAGTGAGTGGTATTTGGCTTTTATATATATAGATCTTAAATAATAAAAGCACTATTGTCATAATAATAAAAGATCTGAAATTATGATTTTAGTAATTTTGATCCCCCCCCCCAAACCCCTCCTAAAATTTTACTTTGATGTACCGCCTCCCGAGCGCAAGCAAACGAATGCGTTCGGAAGCGTTCGTTCGCCTTCGTCTTGGCGTTCACACTGAGTGAACGTATGTACGCACCTTCTAACTGGATTAACTTGCATTAAGGTTGAGCGAGGGTCTTGCCAGTTTCGCGACAGCCTTGAGAGAGCTTCAATCTTTTGGCGCTGGATCGCTAGTAGTAGCGAACGAAACTGTGTTCTCCCACCACCTTGCCTTTCTCCTCTCTCTCTCTCTCTCTCTGCAAACATCTCTTTCAATTTCTCAATCTAACAGATCAAACTATACTCGCGTCCAAGAAATTAGGCGGGTGATAGAAATGGCGGTGATGCCACTTCGTGCTGTAGTTATTTATACAAATACACCCGTCAAGTAAAGATTTTTGAGTGTGCTTTCTCTCGAGCTTGTGAATCTGTCTACAGTGCATAGTGAAATAAAATTATACCACTGCCTTCAGAAAATGCTACTGATTCCAATGGTATGACTTTTTATTTGTACAACGGCAGCAAATAATTAACAAAAATTAAAAACCTAAATTGTAATTTAATTCAAAACCGCCATGTATTGAATTTTTCACCAAGCGAGGATTTTTTTGTCTTTTTGGTCAGGAAGATTTCGTCTGCGGTAAAGTTGTAGAAAATCGTATGAATAAAATTTTTTGTTCGAAACTTTTTTTTATGAGATTCTTAGTTTAGTTGTAAAATGCATAACTGTATGAAACAAAAACAAAGACACGCGGGCGCTCGGCGAGAACCGTAGCTCGTAACCCTTGTTTAATGTTGTAAGTTGCTATTTTATATTCAAGAGTAAAAAAGGAAATAATTTAAATGTTTATAGACAACATTTCCTTTACATAGTATATGATGATGATACCATTATTTTTTTCGTTAAGCCATAATTCCAGTTATTTTTTCTTATCTTAATAAAATTCCAACAACGTTTTTTAGACTTTTTAGTTAATTCCTGAAGCGAACTAACTCGTACTGTGTGTAAATAAGAAATGTAGGCTACATTTTAATAATAAAAAAATAATTAAAAATTGTATTTTCGTAAGAAAGTATTTTTAAGCCTTTATTCATTTTGTTGTTCATTAAACACCCCACAGGAAACATGTGCGAGATTGAAGACACCACGGTCGTGAACAACTTTACTTCCCATAATTTTCCTATATCTCGTTTTTACAATGTATTTACAGTATTCTATATTTACATATAATTTACAAAATTTATAAGTGATTCTGTTTGTATACAAAGTACAGTAGCCTAATTAAAATTTATAGGAAAACCAATTTAAAGAAAAATCATTAATTAAATATAATTTTAAACTAATATAATTACCTTTTATAATATATCCGTCTTGTGACTTCGTTTATTTTGTAAGTTAATACGCGTTTCGGGTCCGTGGTCCCATCATCAGTTTAACTCAAATCTGCTCCGTTGGAGGTCGTTAAATATTTATATTAAAAACACATAAAACACAACAAGTAACCTGCACATACATAAACTTAAGTTTCGAGGGCAACATCACGATGCACACTCTAAATGGTAATTATATTAATTTATAATTATATTTAATTTATAAAAGTGACTCTATTTAGAGTACATTTTAAACTTTTTCTTTTGTAGGAATGCCCAATATAGGTTTTGCCTAACGGATTCCTATTTATCGCTAAAATATTAAATATCTAACATAAATTTAAATTTATTTGGTACTAATTTTTTGAACATATTGTAAATTATTATTCTCATACAGTTAAAAAATGTTGTTTTCTTTTTAAACATACAAATCATTTTGTCAAAAATATGCATAAATTTGAAACGTTACCGGTAATTAAGACGTTACAATAACTGTAAAGTTATAAGCAACTTGATAGTTAAAAAACGAAGTCAGTTAATAGCATTTACAATAACTAATAACAGTCTGTGCCAGTCGATAACACTTTTATAGGAAAATAATTTCATTGCTTATCCCTACCGAGTAGCCAGGCAGAAAGGCAACACTGCACGATTAGGCATTGTCCTGCGTGAGCGACGGGGTGCGAGCGACATATCCAGCAACACCGCAATTTCTATCACCCGCCTAATTTCGTGGCCGCTAGTATAAACTTCTAATCCTCATTCACTTTACATGGAATTTAGTTGCTTTTTCTGTTTTCTGGGAAATTCGCCCTTCTTGCTTGAATAGGTTTAATTAAGTTATTATGTACAGTACCTGGGTGACCGAGCATTACTCCGTATTTTTTTACAGTTTTTTTTTTAGGAAAGTGTATGTAAATACAAATCGCATACTGAATAAATATGAATATTTTCGAACTTACGTACATATGAACTGTTTATCCTATATTCTAATACGAAATAAAAATACTTCTCCTCAAAAACCTATCTAAAAGGTTAGAAATTAAAAAAAATTGTTTTAAGCTTGAAATCAGCTGATAATGGAAATAATATAGGAAACAGCCGATTACTGTTATTATTATAGTCAATAAACATATGTAACGATTTTAAACTTCATAAGCGCAATGTTAAAAACTTTAAATTTTCAAATGAGTTGTTTAGAAAAATACGAGTTTTCCTGAGGTAGTGGTTTTCACCAATCGATTTTTTAGACCCAAAAGCCTCTAATCCCAAACTTTCATCAAAATCCTTCCGCTGGATCTCGAGATTGCTCGTACGTACAAACAGACATTGCTCGTATTAGAGTATAGGATTTTTATGATAACTTATACAGAATGTTGCAATTCAATTTTGTTTACTCTTTTTAAAGTTTATTATCGTGTATACATAAATAAGTAATTAAAAGTAAAACAATATTTTGAGAATTCTATATTCAGAGTGTTTGAAAAGTCTGGAAACGGCTTCATATCGCAAAAAGGACATGTCTTACAATATAGAAATAAATGCAGTTACAAACATACATAAAATACCCACTTTTTTGGGAGTTTGAAATTATTGTTCGCCAGGTAGAAATAAATGCAAATACACAAAATAATCAATGAAAACTGCATTGCATGCTACTTAATTCTTTTATAACTTTAGACGTTACCTTTTACAATGAGATATAATATACTAAATGTTATTAATGTCCTAAACTTTGTTAAATAACGTGATTAGAATAATATACTAAAATAGAAGAAAATAACTAAACTTTGCTTGAAAAACAAGTACAGAAAAAATTAATTTGATAAAAATTAAACAAAAATAATTTAATACAATAAAATATTTTTTATTTTAACCCTAGAACCGGCAGACGGTACATAATGTACCGTCACTCCAACACATTTGTAACGAGTGATTGTATTGAATATTTGACCCTTTGAAAATCTTTCAATCTCAAAAAGACAAACACCATTGGAAAGGTCATGTATCAAACTTTAATTTTCGTATTTATAATTTCTTTCTAAAACGTATATTTACATATGTAATCGTCGTTTTAAAATTGTAGATTTCTGTAAACCTGATTCCACGCGTGGATTCGAATAGTACAATTAATTGTACTGTTATTTCCCACTTATTCAACGTCCCAGACCATCTACAGTAATATTTTGATCAAAATTATAAAGCTACCATGGGATTCGTCAATATTTGATCTATCTAAAGATGCCTTGCAATAAGATGTCAGTACCATACAATTTGAATGACTAAGCTTTCTGTAAACCCTTGCGATTCGGCACAACAACCAACATCCGCAGTCACAGCAAGAGAGCGTAGACTGGGGAGGTTTGCAAAAGGGGAAGGAGGAGAAATATTGGAATGGGTAAGCAGTGAGCGCAGGGTTGCGTCCCGATTTTGTTGAAGGCGGTTTCCAAAACCTAAGGGTGAGTTTATTTCTTGAAGGATTTGAGATAAACTTATGTTGTTTTTTGTAAAAAAAAGTTCAAGAGTTATAGATTAAAACGCTATAATTTTTACCTTAAAAATTATTTTAATACGTTTGTAAAAATTCACTGAATATTTTAAAATGTTGAAATACGTGATTTTTCAAAAAATAGAATATGGGACTTTTATCACCATATTTTAATAAGAATAACTGAAAAATTTAGTTTTCATACGCTCAACCGTTACATAGATGAACTCTTCCCAAGAAGTCGAAAAATGAGCACTTTTACAGCCCATATTTCGCAAAATATTAGTTGTATTTTTTTTTTGTCTAATTTATATTGATAACATGTTAGTAGGTTAATAGTTTTCAACACAAAAAAACATGAAAAAAAAATATGTCGTAAACCCATCGCACAACCTTAATAGTAAAACCTAATAGGAAGATTATTTATGAAAAGTGTATAGTGTTCGAGTTATAATAGAAAAACCTATCAAAAATGAGATATTTTATCTTTTTTTCAGTGGACATTTGGAATGAAATTTGTAGGAAATTGTTTGTATTTTCTTTTTGAGAAGGGAGCTTACTTACAAAAAATTGATAGTTTTCGAGTTATAAGCAAATAACCGCAAAAATATGAGATTTTTTACATGTTTTTTTTTCAATGTTGCGTCACGAAATTTTGTAGGCAAACCTCAGATTCGGATTCAGCACCCCAAAAAGTATCTATACTAATATTATAAAAAGGTAAAATTTGTTTGTTTGTATGTATGTAGGAGGTAATCTCTGGAACTATTAAACCGATTGAAAAAATAGTTTTACTAATGAAAAGCTACACTATCCCTGAGTAACATAGGCTTTATTCATTTTGATAAAAACATTTTTTTATTTCAATATTTGTAAATTTAGTCGGAAAAATCTTAGGTTAGCCCAATACTGATGAACCAATACATGTATTTACATTTATTACCATAGCAACCAATTGAATAAAAAGATAAAACAGTTGTTTGCTCCAATATTTCTATTAACAGCTGATTTCAAACTTTGTCTTTGAAGCAATTATTTGTGTTTTTAACTTTTAGGTTAGGTTTTTATTAAAGTGTAGACCTGAGCCTTGCTGGTTTTTTAACATTTATTATAACTGCTGTTATAAAATATACGAAATAATTTTATTTGAACATTTAACATTAATTAATTACCGTCTTAGCTTTGGGGTTATTATTGATCCTACACCTTTATTATAAAGAAAACATAACACGATTACGTTTATAGAAGGTTCCAACGGGTGGTTGGAGTGTGGAGAACGCAGGGGTTTCCCCTAGTAATACATAGTGGAAGAAATCAAAACTACCCCACAATGTCCCCGCCAAGGACTCTTTTGTGCACACACATTGGCTGTATTATAGAGACACTGAACATGAAAGGTCTGAACTCGACTTTTCCGTTGTGGAATGCCGGAGTAAAATCTGAATCTAT